>JAODAL010008393.1:0-118027 GCA_025379985.1 Phyllomedusa bahiana | reverse complement strand
GCTGTGGAGTCGGAGTCGGTGCATTTTCAGGAGTCGGAGCGTCATAAAAGGGACCACGCCGATCCCAAAATTTATATAATAAGTTGGTCCAGTTAGTGGATGCAAGAGCAAGAGGAATTGGCCCGGGCCCCAGGGGCTGCTGCTCCCATATCTTCACCTCATCACATGGGGAGTGTAATTGATGACATGGAGCGGGCAAAGCGCGTGCCCCGGGGGAAAAGATCCCGCCCCAGGGAAACCAGATTTCAGCAAATGTTTCACCTGTTTTCAAAGAGGTAGAAGATTCAACCATTCAACAAAACTGACTGTGGCTGAGACAATTCCTTTATACCCTACATTGTTAGGATGTTGCCCCTGTGGTCACCGCTTTCCCCCCAACCCAAGTTAGTGTAGAGAGGCCGTTCTCTAGCCTGAAATAATGAGATCAGATGTGAGGTCATTTGCAGATCGGGATGGAGGCGATACTATTTCTCAGAACAAATTCAGAGACTCCACAAATGTTCCCGCAGTGTTTTGCAATTTACAATTTTTTTGTGTCCAAAAAGTCTACCCAAAAATATATTTTACACTGACAAAACAAAAGGTAACAATTTTTTGGGAACTTGTGACTTTCAGGCTCCTTTATCTCCCATCCACTACAGCTTTGTACTGAGGCTCTGTAATTTTATATACAGTCATCTTACATCTTATACATAAATTTGACTTGCAAGTATTTAGCATCTGCTTAGTTACAGTTTTGCGCCTAAAAATCAAAGTGTTAATTTTTATTATTTTGTTAGTATTTGGTTTTCAACACAGCCTGAATCCTTCTGGGCTTTGGATCAGATTCAAGCACATCTTGACTAAAATCTGATCCCGGTCTCTTCTACACTTTTCCCAATGTTGGCAGACTGGACTTGGATACAAATACAGCTTTTTCTTCAACTCTACCCACAAGTGTTTAAAAGATCAAAACATTGTTACCCTTTTGCTTGCCAGTGTCTGTTCTACCGAAATAGCTTGATTATTGTATCATAAGGTGATAAACAGCCGATGTTCCATTTTACTACAGTAAAGTTATCACTTAAACATGCGCCGTGTATGAGGGAGTCGGGAGTCGGAGGTTTGGGAAATTGAGGAGTCGGAGTCGGAGTCAGGGCTTCGGCTTGCCGATTCCACAGCCCTGACGGCCATGTTGGTTGTCACCCAGGTACAGATAAAATTTGAATGGAATTTTTAATAAAGCGAGACAAGGTTGTAATTTACCCAGGATTTTTTTTTTTTCGATTAGGGGAAATGTCTCTTAGGGTTATGTCAGAACATTGTCACAGGCGCCAGGCTGCGCTCCACTACGTCGCCAGGCTGCAGAGCGTTAGAAGGGGACGGCGCGGAGCTTCTGAATCATTTGATAGAGTTCAGCGCATCTCAGCGGGGAGTTGATGGTATGGGGGAACCCTGCAAGCTGAACGCTCGCCTAGTACAAAGCAGCTTTGTCTCGCTCGCTCGCCGCCCTCTCATCTGTGATCCTGGACTGATAGCGCCACGCCAGCGACAGATTTGTCTTTTGGTGCCGTTGCCAGGCAGATGTGCTGTTACCGTCCTTGGGGCTGATGCCCGACGTCCATGTGGAGGCCTCCGGGCGGCATCTGCAGCTGGTGCTTCAAGTCTCTATTCCTATTGTGAAGGAAAAGTCGGCCGGCGGCGTCATGTGCCCTGCCAGCTAGTACGCAGTGCCAAAACCTGCCAACTCTGTCGCCTGCAGCACGCCGCCGTACATGGTGTCACCTCGAGTGTGGTCAGAGACCTGGAAAAAAAACAGAAATTACCTGTAACATTTCAACACCATAAAAAAAAGCCATAAAAATCTATTAGTATTACTTGACTTAAGGGGTGTTTCCAACATAGACTTTGATGGTATTTTTATAGGATATGCTATCAAAGTGTTATAGGAGCAGTTTCCCCCTATCTTGGGAAAGGGCCCCCAAAAGTGTCGGCTCAGAATGGGGAGGCAATCCCGCATGCGCACAACTCTCCATTTTGTTCAGAACAGAATGGAGTACACAGCGCTTCCCTGTACTGGTAACTTCCATAGAACAGAATGGAGAACACAGGTCCTCTGTATTGGAACCCCATAGAACAAATAGAAACACCGCTCCTTGTATGGGGAACTCCCTAAAACAGAAGGGGAGAAAACACGCGCTCCACTGTAGGGGGACTCCCATAAACAGAAGGGAACACGCGCTCCCCTTTACTGGGAACCCCCAAAACAGAAGGGAGAAAAAGCGCTCCCCTGTACTGGGGAACCCCCATAGAACAAAAGGAGAACACAGCCCCCCACTTACTAGAACTCCCATAGAAAAAAGGGGAAACACAGTCTCCCCTGACGGGGGACTTCATTAGGGAAAAATGGAGAACATAGCGCCCCCATGGGAATCCCATAGACAAAATTAAAAACACAGCATCCCTGACGGGGAACTCCCATAAAACGAATGGGAACACACGCCCCCCTGTGCTGGAAACGGTCATAGAAGAAAGGGAGAACACAGAGCTCCCCTGTAGGGAACTCCCATAAAAAATGGAAGACCAGCGCTCCCTGTAGGGAACTCCCATAGAACAAAAGAAACCGCGCCCCCTTTTAAAGGGGGAACCCCCCATAGAACAAAAGGGAAACACAGAACTTCCCCGTATGGGGAACTCCCTAGAACAGAATGGAGAAACAGGCCCCCTTGCTGGAAACCTCATAAAACAAATGGAGAACACAGCGCCCTCCCTGTACTGGGAACCCCCCGTTTATAGAATGGGGAAACCCAGCCCCCCCCTGTACTGGGAACCCCCATAGAAATAAAGGGGAAAAAACAGCGCACCCGTACTGGAAACTCCCATAGAATAAAAGGAAAACACAGTCCCCCCTGTACCGGGAACTCCCAAAGAATAAAAGGAAACACCGCCCCCCTTTGGGGAAACCCCATAAAAAGAATGGAAAACACGGGCCCCCCCTGACCGGGAACTCCCAAAAAATAAAATGGAAAAAACCCCCCCAGCGCTCCCTGTACGGGAACTCCCATAGAAAGAATGGGGGAACACAGGCCCCCCCGTACGGGGAACTCCATAAAAAAAGGGAGAACACGCGCTCCCTTAGGGGAAACCCCCAAGAACAGAATTTTGGGAGGACACAGCGCTCTCCTGTACTGGGAACTCCCATAGAACAGAATGGAGAGTGCTGCGCTGACCCTTTTGGGGGCCCAAGATACGTGCACGTCGAAGAAGTGGAACTTGTATCTATCAGACTTTGATGCTATATTCTATCAATATCCAATCAAAATGCACGGTGGGTACACCACTTTAATTCTAATAATTTAAACCCCGTAATCCAAAATTTACCAATCCAGCATTATAAAAATTTGGCCTGAATTATCAAAGGTACAGTAAAATTGAATCATTGGAGTTGTTCTTGAGGCCACCGTGAAGATGATTATTGGGGCCACCGGGGAGGTGATTCTTGGACCCACCAGGGGAGTGTTTTTGGGGGCCACCAGTGGATGTGTTCTTGGGGCCACCAGTGGTTGTGATTCTTGGGGCCACCATGGGTTGATTCTTGGGGCCACCAGTGGGATATTTTTTTTGGGGAGCCCACCAGGGGATTTGGGATTTTTGGGGGCCACCGTGGGGGTGATTCTTGGGGCCACCATTTTTGGGAGGTGATTTTCTTGGGGCCACCGGGGGGTGATTCTTGGAGCCACCATGGGGGGTGTTTTTTGGGGGCCCCACCAGGGATGTATTCTTGGGGCCCCAGTGGAGTGATTCTTGGGGCCACCAGGGAGTGTTCTTTGGCCCCCAGTGAAGTGATTTTTTGGGCCACCATGAAGATGATTCGGGGGCCAAAAACCAGGGAGGTGATTCTTGGACCACCAGTGGAGGGGGGGATTCTTGGGGCCCCCCAGGGGAGGTGATTGGGGGGCCATCATGGAGGTGATTTTGGGGCCCCCAGGGGGAGTTGATTTTGGAGCCACCTTTTTAGTTGATTCTTGGGGCTACCATGGAGGTGTTTCTTGGGGCCACCATGGAGGTGTTTCTTGGGCCACGAGGGGACTGATTTTTGAACCACCAGGGGAGTTAAATTCTTGGGGCCACCAGTGGATTGATTCTTGGGGCCCCCCTTGGAGTTGATTCTTGGGGCCCCCCATGGATTTGATTTTTGGGGGCCCACCATGGAGTTGTTCTGGGGGCCAACCAGTGGAGTTGATTCTTGGGGCCCCCAGTGGATTTGTTTCGGGGGCCCACCAGGGGGTTGTTTTTGGGGGGCCCACCGGGGAGCTTTTTCTTGGGGCCACCAGGGATTCTTCTTGGGGCCCCATGGACTGTTTTCTTGGAACCCCCAGTGGATTGATTCTTGGGCCCACCGTGGGTTGTTCTGGACCCCACCAGGGAGTTGATTTTTGGGGAGCCACCAGGGAGTTGATTTTGGGGCCACCGGGGATTTTGGTTCGGGGGGCCACCGTGGAGTATTTTTGGGGGGCCACCAGTGGAGTTCATTCTTTGTGCCACCCTACAGCTACTCTACATTTTTTTGCAATTTCCATTGGGTATTTGCTTTCTGCCTTTCTTTCTAAGAAGCAGCCCCAGGCCTTCCATACTCAGGGGCCCATCATGCCGAAGATTTCCCCTTTTCCCCTATGGGCCAGTCTGACTCTGGACATAGAACTCTAATCCGTAGTGACGTTGCCCATAGCAACCAACTCACAGAACCCGAAGGCAGGCATGACAAACGAACCCAGAAAACCTGACAGGTTGCTATGGCAACTGCTCCATCTTAGCTTACAGTAAATGTGTACGTTTTCCTACCTTTGCCAATCTCTTACCTTTTCTCAATAAAAATTTCCCTTGCCATATATATACTCGTTTTCCAAAATGAGTCATGAAATTCCCAGTAACCCCTAGAAACCAGTTTCGGTCTAGGAGGGGATGTCGTAAATGTGCTCATACGGTGACCTGGCATGGATGGCGGACGCCCCACTTCTCTCCACAGAGTCCCCGGTCACCTCTGAACCCCATTTTTTTGTTTTTTTCATAGCCCTTGGCTTGGGTTCTCCAGACACACCCCAAAAACCCCTCATGATTAAAAAAAAATCATACATAACCGTGGGCCTGGAGTTGGCAAGACGCTGCTGCATTTCTTTCCCATGATTTATTTTAGGCACCCTCCTCCCCCACAGCCATTTTCCATATGATGGCGGCACGAACAGGGTCAATCCCGCAGATTTATACCTATAGATATATTCTCTGAAATCTGCATTATCCAAGGTCAAAAAAGGGCCTGAAATCGCAGCGTTCTTGCGGGGTTTCCCAAGGACCGCTGGTTTGCTACGGGGACCGAAAACGATTCCCCCCTGCATCTTCCCTTCCCCTTTTTAAACAAAAAAACCTGGAATTTTTTTAAGTCTCCATTATATCAAGCTGCAGATTTATTAGACGTAGAGGACTCTGAAATAAATGGCGCTCATAGATTGCGGGGAAATAAAACGTGAGGTGAAGGAATAGGAGAAAAAGGGAGAAGCCTTTGCCGACATCTGGTTTGGGTTTTTTTCCCCCCCTCTTTTTTCTGTTATTATGGGCCCTCTTGTCGCTGACTTTTTTTTTTTTGTTCTATGTAAAGTCTATCTCCACTGGAAACCCGAAAAAATTCAGGTGTGACGGCAGTTCACCCTGATACTCCCCTCCCCCAGCAAACCTACGCCCTGATGGGCCTTTCCCCCCCAGTCTGCCCTATCCCCACTGCCATAATGCCCCAGCCCCTGCTGCCCGAATGCCTGTGGCCTCCCCCCTGCCAGTACGCCCGATCCTCCCTGGGTGCCAGTACTGCCCCCGATGCCCCCCTGCTGCCATACTCCCTGATGCCCCCCTGTGCCCGTACGCCCGATGCCCCCCTGCGCCAGTACTGCCCGATGGGGCCCCCTGCGCCGTACTGCCTGATGGCCCCCTGCTGCCAGTACTGCCCTGATGCCCCCTGCTGCCAGTACTGCCCCGAGCCGCCCCCCGCCGTACGCCCATGGGCCCCCCTGCTGCCGTATGCCCTGAGGCCCCCTTGGGCCGTAAACCCCCAGCCCCCTGCTGCCAGTATGCCCTGAAAGGCCTCCCGCTGCAGTACTGCCCTGATGGCCTCCCTGCTGCCAGTCCTGCCCTGAGGCCCCCCTGCGGCCAGTACTGCCCTGATGCCCCCCTGCTGCCAGTACTGCCCTGATGGCCCCCCTGCTGCCCGTATGCCTGATGGGCCCCCCCCGCGCCAGTTCTGCCTGATGGGCCCCCTCTGCCAGTACTGCCCTGTGGCCCCCCCGCTGCCTACTGCCCTAGGCCCCCCGCTGCCATACTGCCCTGAGGCCTCTGCTGCCGTACTGCCCCGTGGGCCCCCCCGCGCCAGTACTGCCCGATGGCCCCTTTTGCCGTACTGCCCCGGCCCCCCCGCTGCCAGTAAAGCCCTATGGCCTCCCCCCTGCCTTTCTGCCCTGATGCCTCCTGCTGCCAGTATGCCTGATGTCCCCTGCTGCAGTACTGCCCGTCCCCCCCTGCTGCCCGTACTGTATTTGGCCCCCCCCCTGCCAGAGCCCGATGGCCCCCCTCCAGTCTGCCTGAGGCCCCCCTGCTGCCAGTAAGCCCTGGGCCTCCCCCCGTCCAGTACTGCCCTGATGGCCCCCCCTGGTGCCAGTACGCCCTTCCCCCCCGCTGCCATAATGCCCGACCCCCCCTGCTGCCAGTACTGCCCTGATGCCCCCTGCTGCCAGTACTGCCCCGATGGCCTCCCTGCTGCCAGTACGCCCTGTGCCCCCTGCTGCCCCGTACTGCCCCGATGGGCCCCCCCCGCCGTCTCCCTGATGCCCCCCTGTGCCCGTATCCCGATGGGCCCCCCCTGCTGCCAGTACTGCCCCGATGGCCCCCTGCTGCCAGTACTGCCCTTTGGGGCCCCCCGCTGCCATATGCCTTTAGCCCCCCCTCCCTGCTGCCCTGATGCCCCCCTGCTGCCATACGCCCTGATGGCCCCCCCCCGCTCCCAAATTCCTGAGGTCCCCTCTCCCCGTATGCCCGTGCCCCCCCCGCTGCCCGTACTGCCTGATGGCCTCCCCGCGGCCCGTACTGCCCTGAAGCCCCCGCTGCCAGTACTGTGAAAGCCCCTGCTCAGTAA
Organism: Phyllomedusa bahiana; assembly: GCA_025379985.1. Classification (NCBI taxonomy): domain Eukaryota; kingdom Metazoa; phylum Chordata; class Amphibia; order Anura; family Hylidae; genus Phyllomedusa; species Phyllomedusa bahiana. The sequence continues at coordinate 110,874 of JAODAL010008393.1, read as the reverse complement.
AGCCCTGTGCCCCCCCTGCTGCCCCGAAATGCCCTGTTTACCCCTGCTGCCATACTCCCCCGAGGGCCCCCCCCCCTCGCCAGTACTGCCCGTTGACCCCCCGCCTTTCGCCCCCGTGCCCCCTGCGCATAGCCCCTGTGGGGCCCCCCCTTGCCCGTGGCCCCGTGCCCCCCCTCCCCATTGGCCCGGCCCCCCCCTTTAGCCCCTGTGGCCCCCCGCGCCAGTACGCCCCGATGCCCCCCGTGCGCTGCCCCTTGGTCCCCCCGCCGATGGCCCGGGGCCCCCCCGCTGCCCTACTCCCCGTGGGCCCCCCCTGCTGCAAACTGCCCCGATGCCTCCCGTGCCAGTATCCCTGATGCTCCCTGCTGCAGTCTGCCCTTGGGGCCCCCCTGCTGCCAAAATACTGGGCCCTTGGCCTCCCCTGTCCAGAAAGCCTGTGGCCCCCCCTGCTGCCGGGCGCCCAGGGGCCCCCCGCTGCCATATCCCTGAGGCCCCCCCGCGCCAGTCCCCGACCCCCCTGCTGCCGTCTGCCCGATGCCCCCCTGTGCCGTACGCCCCGATGCCCCCCTGCCAGTACTGCCCTGATGGGCCCCCCCTTGCTGCCAAATCCCCCCCCCCCCCCCTCCCTATCCCCCCCCCCCACCCCTCCCCCCCTCTCCCCGATGACCTCCCTGTGCCCCTATGCCCTGATGGCCCCCCCTGCTGCCCGTACTGCCCTGATGCCCCCCCTGCACCATATCCCTGAGGCCCGGGGTGCCGTACTGCCCGATGCCCCCCCTTGCCTTTTTGCCCTGTGCCCCCTGCTGCCAGTACTGCCCTGATGCCTCCCTGCTGCCAGTACTGCCCTGATGCCCCCGTGCCCCTACCCCGGCCCCCCGGATGCTCCCGTCCCCCCCCGGGGCCTTTCTGCCCTGTTTGGCCCCCCAACCGCCCGTGGCCCCCCCCGTATCCCTATGGCCTCCCTGCCCATTGCCCGGGTTCTGCCAAATGATGGGCCCAAACCCCCTTCCCCCCGCCCCGTACTGCCCACCCCCGTTGGCCCCCCCCGCTGCCGTACTGCCCTGATGGCCCCCCTCTGCCGTACTGCCCTGATTTTTGGCCCTCCACCTCCCCGCCGTTTTTTCCCCAGGGGCCCAATTTGATTTTTGGAACCCTTCCCCCCCGCTGCCAGTCTGCCTGATGGCCCCCCCCCCTGCCAGTACCCCTTGGCCCCCGTGAATTTTCCCCCCCCTGTGCCCTACTGCCCAGGCCCCTTTTTCCCCCATGGCCCCCCCGGGCCCGTACTTCCCCCTTTCCCCCCCCAAACTCCCCCCCGTTTTTTTTGGCCCCCCCCGGGGGGTCCGCCCTTTAAATTTTTTTGGGGGGGTTTGGGGGCCCCCCCCCGCCCCCCCGGGAGGCTGCATTCCTCCGCCGCCAGCAGGCGGGGGGGGCTCTTAAATGGCCGGGCCCAGGGAGCCTAGGCCTACTCTGGCGCCCCGGTCCGTTCTCACAGGCGGGTGAAGCGGCCGGCCCCGCTTCACCCGCCCAGTCCCTGTCGGGGGGAGGGGGGAGGACCCTCCCTCCTCCCTTCCCCCCTGTAGCCGGCCCTGGTGCGCCCACATAAGGTCAACAGGGGAGTGACCCCCGCGGGGGCAAAATTCAGGGAGTGACGCCGGCGCTCTATTTCCCCCTGCGCCGCTGAGGGGGATCGGTCGGAGCTGGCAGCGCTGCAGGAGCCTGGTGAGGGGGAGTGGGTTTTTTTATTTATTTTTTTTTACTGACTTGGCTAAAGTAAACCCGGCAACAGGGGGCACACCTGGCAAAAAGGGGCACACCGGCAACGGAGGGGGCCCCACCTGGCTCAAATTTCCTGGCAACAGGGGGGCACACCGCTACAAGGGGACTACCCGGCAAAAATGGGGGGGACTACCGACAAAAGAGGGGGGACTACCTGGTACAATGGGGGGAACACCTGGGTACAAAGGGGCACTACCTGGCAAAGGGGGGTACCTGGGTACAAGGGGCATCCTGGCAACAAGGGGGGAACTACCTGACAATGGGGGCACGACCCGGGAACAATGGGGGCACTACCTGGCAAAAGGGGGCACTACCTGGCAACAAGGGGCACAAAACCGGGGGAACAGAGGGGGACTCCCGGCTACAATGGGGGAAATCCGGCAAAAAAGGGGGACTACCCCGGCTCAATGGGGCAATACCCGCAACACGGGGGGACTCCCGGCAAAAATGGGGCACTACCTGGGAAAAGGGGGCACTACTGGCAACAAGGGGGGATCCTGGCAACAAGGGGGCACACCTGGCAAAAATGGGGGCTACCGGGGAAAACAGGGGGGGACTACCTGGCAACAAAGGGGGGACTACCTGCAACAAAGGGCAAATACCTGGCAACAGAGGTGGCACTCCCGGAACAAGGGGGCACTAAATGGCACAATGGGGGCAACACTACCTGGCAAACAGAGGGGGACTACCTGGCTACAATGGGGGACTAACCTGGCAACAAATGGGGGATTCCTGGCTAACAGTGGGGGAATATGGAACATGGGGGGCACTACCTGGCAACAGAGGGGCACTACCTGGAAAACATTGGGGGATTTACCTGGCAACAGAGGGGAATACCTGGCAAACCAATGGGGGCATATTTCCTGGCAAAAGAGGGGACTAACTGGCAATCAATGGGGGACGGCTACTGGCAAACAAAGGGGGGCACCTACCTGGCTATAAACAAAGGGGGGCCCTACCGGGCTAACATTGCGTGGGCCCCTACTGGCTAACAAAGGGGGGCACCTTACCTGGCTAAACAAAGGGGGAATCTACCTGGATACAAATTTGGGCTTCTACCTGCTTACAGAGGGGGCATCATACTTGGCTACGAAGGGGGCAATCTACCTGCCCTGTAAGGGGCACTACTGGTTATGGCGGTTACTACCTGGCTATAAGGGAATCTACTGGCTTTCTTCACAAAGCCGTTTATGCAGTTAGGTGGAGGAGGGGTGGGCTTTTTGAAGGGGCGTGGGGCATACCGTCAAGATGGGCGTGCCCTCATGCAATTTTTGCCACTTAAATATATCCTGTTTTCATTTTTCAAAGTGGCAACTATGCCAGTACTGCCCTGATGCCCCCCTGCTGCCAGTACTGCCCTGATGGCCTCCCTGCTGCCAGTACTGTCCTGATGTCCCCTCCTGAGGGGTGGGGGGTGGGGGGGGGTTTGGGGTTGCCAGTACTGCCCTGATGGCCCCCCTGCTGCCAGTACTGCCCTCATGCCTCCCTGCTGCCAGTACTGCCCTGATGGCCCCCTGCTGCCAGTACTGCACCTGTATGCCACCCCCTGCTGACAGTGTACTGCCATGGTTGAGCCCCCCTGCTCGCCACAGTACTGAACTGAGGGCACCACCTGCTGACAGTACTGTCCTGTTGTGCCCCACCTGCTGCCAGTTAATGCCATGATGGACCCCTGCTGCCAGTTATGCCAGGAATTGGCCCACCTGCTGCCTGTTCTGCCAGATGGACCACTGCTGCCAGTATGCCCTGATGGCCCCCTGCTGCCAGTTCTGCCCTTGGTATGACACACCTGCCTGCCAGTATGACTGATGCCACATCGCGGACAGTACTGCCATGTTGCCCCACTGCTGACAGTAATGCCCTGATGGACACCTGCTGACACAGTACTGCCTGATGGCCCCCACGGCTGCCATTTTTACTGCCATGATGGGCACACCCTGCCTGCCCAGTAATGCACATGTTGCCCCCCCTGCTGTTATACCAGTACTGCCCTGAGGCCACACCTTGACAGTTCTGCCGTGATGGCATCCTGCGGCCTGTACTGGCACGTGATGCGGCCCCCCACACTTGATACCAGTTACTGCCCTGGATGGCCTCATGCTTACAAAGTACTGCCCTGATGGCCCCCCTGCTGCCAGTACTGCCCTGATGGCCCCCCTGCTGCCAGTACTGCCCTGATGGCCCCCCTGCTGCCAGTACTGCCCTGATGGCCTCCCTGCTGCCAGTACTGCCCTGATGACCTCCCTGCTGCCAGTACTGCCCTGATGGCCCCGCTGCTGCCAGTACTGCCCTGATGCCCCCCTGCTGCCACTACTTAGCCATGACTGCCGTTCCTGCTAGGCCAGTACTGCACTGTTGGATCCCACCTGCTCGAAGTTCGGCATGAATGGTCAACACACTGTAGGCTTGGTACTGCCTGCATGCCCCTCCGGCTTCATCTACAGTAATTGACCTGATGGCCCCCCCTGCGCTAGTACTGTATGATGGACCTCCTGCCTTGCCAGTAACTGCACTGATGTCCACTAGCCTGCCAGTACTGGTCATGATGGCCCCCTGCTGCAGTTACTGCCCTGATGGCCCACATGCCTGCCAAGAGTACTGACCATGATGGACCCCCCTGCTGCACAAGTTATGCCCTGTTGGCCTCTGCTAACTTTCTGTACTGGATGGCCTCCCCTGCTGCCAGTTTGCCATGATGTGCCACCACCTGCTGCCAGTACTGCCCTGATGGCCCCCCTGCTGCCAGTACTGCCCTGATGCCCTCCCTGCTGCCAGTACTGCCCTGATGGCCCCCCTGCTGCCAGTACTGCCCTGATGGCCCCCTGCTGCCAGTACTGCCCTGATGGCCGTCCATGCTGCCAGTACTGCCCTGATGGCTCCATGCTGCAGTACTGTCCTGATGGGACCCCCTGTACCAGTACTGCCCAGATGACCTCCTGGCTGCCAGTATGCCCTGTGACCCCCTGCTGCCAGTACTGCCTGAGCCCCCCTGCGGCCTGTACTGCCATGATGTCCCTCCTGCTGCTGTACTGTATGATGGCCCCCTGCTGCCAGTACTGCCCTGATGGGCCCCCCTGCTGCCAGTACTGCCCTGATGGCCTCCCTGCTGCCAGTACTGCCCTGATAGCTCCCTGCTGCCAGTACTGCCCTGATGCCCCCCTGCTGCCAGTACTGCCCTGATGGCCTCCCTGCTGCCAGTACTGCCCTGATGCCGTCCCTGCTGCCAATGCTGCCCTGATGGCCCCCCTGCTGACAAGGTACTGACCTGATGGCCTCCCTGCTGCCAGTACTGTACGGGATGGCCACCTTGCCTGCCAGTATGACCTGATGGCCCTCTTGCTGACAGTTACTGCCTGGATGCCCCCCCTCTGACTGCAGTACTGCCCTGATGGCCCCCTGCTGCCAGTACTGCCCTGATGCCCCCCCTGCTGCCAGTACTGCCCTGATGGCCCCCTGCTGCCAGTACTGCCCTGATGGCTCCACTGCTGCCTGTAACTGCCCTGTTGCCCCCCTGCTGCCAGTACTGTCCTGATGGCCCCCTGCTGCCAGTACTGCCCTGATGGCCCCCCTGCTGCCAGTACTGCCCTGATGCCGTCCCTGCTGCCAGTACTGCCCTGATGGCCTCCCTGCTGCCAGTACTGCCCTGATACCGCTCCTGCTGCCAGTACTGCCCTGATGCCCCTCTGCTGCCAGTACTGCCCTGATGGCCTCCCTGCTGCCAGTACTGCCCTGATGGCCTCCCTGCTGCCAGTACTGTCCTGATGCCCCCCCTGCTGCCAGTACTGCCCTGATGGCCTCCCTGCTGCCAGTACTGCCCTGATGCCCCCCCTGCTGCCAGTACTGCCCTGATGGCCTCCCTGCTGCCTCAAGTTTATGCCTGATGGCCAAATGCTGCCAGTACTGCCCTGATGCCGTCCCTGCTGCCAGTACTGCCCTGATGGCCCCACTGTGACAGATGCAATGATGGCCCCCTGATGCCGTACTGCCCTGATGGACAAACTGATGTCAGTACTGTCATGTTGGACTCATATGATGTCGTACTGCCCTGATGGCCCCACCTGCTGCCAGTACTGCCCTGATGGCCATACACGCGCCAGTACTGCCTGTTGGCCTCATCTGCTGCCAGTATATGACCTGATGGCACCAACCCTGCTGCCTGTAATGCCCTGATGGCGCTATGCTGCCAGTTTCTGCCCTGATGGCTCCCTGCTGCCCGTTTGAACTGATGCTCCTGCTGCCAGGTACTGCCAATTATGGCACTCACTGCTGCACCAGTTTGCCCTGATGGCCCCTCTGCTGCAGTATGCCCTGATGGCCTCCTGCCTGCTATTACTGACTGATGGCATCTCTGTTGCCATGTAATGCACCGCATCGGCACCACCCCTGCCTGCACGTACTGACCTGATTGCACGTCACTGCTGCCAGTACTGCCTGATGGGCCCCTCTGCGTGCCAGTGCTGCCCTGATGGCCCCCTGCTGCCAGTGCTGCCCTTATGGCCCCCTGCTGCCAGTACTGCCCTGATGGCCCCGCTGCTGCCAGTACTGACCTGATGGCCCCCTGCTGCCAGTACTGCCCTGATGCCTCCCTGCTGCCAGTACTGTCCTGATGGCTCCCTGCTGCCAGTACTGCCCTGATGGCCCCCGGCTGCCAGGACTGCCCTGATGCCGTCCTGCTGCCAGTTATGCCTGATGCCACCCTGCTGCCTTTAGCCTAAGATGGCCTCCCTGCTGCCAGTACTGCCCTGATGCACCCCCGGCTGCCAGTACTGCAATGTGGCCCATCTGCCTGCCTTTAAGTCCTGATGCCCACCCCTGCTCGACAAGTACGGCCCTGATGGCCCCCCTGCGGCAGTATTGCACCTGATGGCCCTCCTGCGAGCCCAGTACTCTGCCCTGATGGACCCCGCTGCACAGTTACTGCCCATGATGTCACCCTGCTGCCAGTTTCTGCCATGATGGACCCCCTGCTGCCAGTACTGCCCGGTTGGCCCCCTGCTGGACAGTTACTGCCCTGTTGGCCCCTGTGCCAGTACTGCCCTGATGGACCACCTGCTGACTCAGTAATGCACCTGTTGGCCTCCACTGCTGCCAGTACTGCACTGATGGCGCTACTTGCTTGCCAGTACTTGCCTGATGGCCACCCTGCTGCCAGTAAATGACCTGATGGCCAATCTGCTGACAGTATGCCCTGATGGCCCCCTGCTGCCAGTACTGCCCTGATGCCGTCCCTGCTGCCAGTACTGCCCTGATGGCGCTCCTGCTGCCAGTACTGCCCTGATGGCCTCCCTGCTGCCAGTACTGCCCTGATGGCCCCACTGCTGCCAGTACTGCCCTGATTGGCACTCCTGACGACAGTTAAAGTCCTGTTGACCCCTGCTGAAGTACTGCACGTGATGACACCACACCTGCTGCCTGTACTGCCATGTTGCATTAACTGCTTGACAGTACTGCAACGGATGGCCGACCACTGCGGCCTGTAATTGCCCTGATGGCATCCCATGATGATGTTTGCCACTGTGGCCGTCCCGGCTACCAGTATCTGCACATGTTGACGTAAATGCTGCAAGTACTTGCCCGGTTGGACCCGCCATGCCTGCAGTTACTGTCTGATGCCGGACCTGCTGCCAGTACTGCGTGATGACCCCCCTGCTGCCAATGTGTCATGTTGCCGTCACCTGCTGCCAGTACTGCCCTTATGGCCCCCATGCTGCCCCAGTACTGCCAAGGATGGCCCCCCTGCTCGCAGTACTCGCCCCTGATGGCCTATCCTGCTGCCAGTACTACCAATGATGGCCTCCTGCTGCCAGTACTGACCTGATGCCGTCCCTGCTGCCAGTACTGCCCTGATGGCCTCACCCCTTGCTGCACTGTATCGCTCCCTGTATGGAATGCCCCCCTCCACCTCCCCCCGCACCCACTGCTGCAAGTCACCTGACCTGATGCGCCCACCCCGCTGCTGCTCTGTATGCCTATTCTGGCAATCCTGATGCCAGTTATGCAATGATGGACCCCCTGATGCCAAGTACTGTCTGATTGCCGTACTGCTGCCAGTTACTGGCCCTGTGGGCGATCATGCTTGCCAGTATCCTGAATGATAGGCCTCTGCTGCCAGTACTGCCATGTGGCCACCTGCTGCACAAGTTATGCCTGACTGGCTACCATGCTGCCAGTAATGTAATGATGGCCACCCTGCTGCCAGTACTGCCGTGATGACCCCCCTGCTGCCAGTACTGCACTGATGCAACCTCGCTTGCCAGTACTGCCACTGATGGGCCTCCCCTGCATTTCGACAGTACTGCCCTGAGGGCGTCCCTGCTGCCAGGACTGCCCTGATGGCCGTCCCTGCTACCAGTACTGCCCTGATGCCGTCCCTGCTGCCAGTACTGCCCTGATGGCCTCCCTGCTGCCAGTACTGTCCTGATGCCGTCCCTGCTGCCAGTACTGCCGTGATGCCCCCCCTGCTGCCAATGCTGTCCTGATGCCGTCCTGCTGCAAGTAAATTCCCCTGATGGGCCCCTCCTGGCTGCCGTTCTGAACTGATGCCGTCCCCTGCTGCCATGTATCCTGCGTTGATCCCCTGCTGCAGTATAGACCTGATGCTCCCCTGCTGGACCAGTACTGCCTGTATGGCCACCCTGATGCCACGTACTGACAGGTGGCCACCCCTGCTGCCAGTTACCTAGCCTGCATGGCCTCTTCTGCCTGTTCTTGCCTGATGCCGTCCCTGCTGCCAGTACTGTCCTGATGGCCTCCCTGCTGCCAGTACTGCCCTGATGCCGTCCCTGCTGCCAGTACTGCCCTGATGCCGTCCCTGCTGCCAGTACTGCCCTGATTGCTCCACTGCTGCCAGTACTGTCTGATTGCCCCACTGCTGCCTGAAAAATATGACATGATGACCCCCCTGCTGCCAGTAATGTACCTGATGTCATCCCTGCTGCACAGTTTCTTGGACTGATGGCCTATGCTGCCTGTACTTGCACTGTTGACCTCCCCGCTGCCAGTACATGCTCCCTGTTGGCCAGACCATGCTGCCAGTTAATGCCATGATGGCCCAACTGCTACAAGTACTGCACTGATGCCCCCATGATGCCACTGTACTGCCATGTATGGTTTCACTGCCTGATGTACTGCCCTGATGGCCCCCCTGCTGCCCGTACTGCCTCTGATGGCCCCCCATGCTACCAAGTACTGCCCTGATGTCCCCCCCTGATGCCCTGTAATAGCACTGATGGCCCCACTGATTGCACGTACTGGCAATGATGCGTCCCTAGCTGACTGTTTTGGCAATGAATGGCAACCCCTGATGACTGTACTGCACCTTAACTGGCCACTAGCTGCCAATTACTGGCAAGGATGGCCACCTGCTGCACCAAAAGTAATGCACTGATGCCGTCCCTGCTGCCAGTACTGCCCTGATGGCCTCCCTGATGACTGTAATGCCTGATGGCAACCCATGCTGACAGTACTGACAACGGATGGTCAACCCTGCTGGACACGTACTGACCTGATGGGCCCCCCATGCTGCATTTCACTGCCCTGATGGCCACACCCCTGATGCAAGTACTGACCCTGATGGCCCACCTGCGGCCAGTTACTGCACTGATGGCCCCCCTCGCTGCCAAGTAATGCCACTGATGCCGTCCCTGCTGCCAGTACTGCCCTGATGGCCTCCGGGATGCCAGTACAGCCCGGATGCCGGCCCTGCTGCCAGTACTGCCCTGATGCTCCCCTGCTGCCAGTACGGACAGGTTCGGCACCCCCTGCTGCCAGTACTGCCGTGATGGACCACTGATCTGCACTGTACTGCCCTTCTGGACTCACTGCTGACCAGTCTAACTGCCCTGATGGCCTCCCTGCTGCCAGTACTGCCCTGATGGGTTCCCTGCTGCCAGTACTGCCCTGATGGCCCCCCTGCTGCCAGTACTGCCCTGATGCCCCCCCTGCTGCCAGTACTGCCCTGATTCCCCCCCTGCTGCCAGTACTGCCCTGATGGCCCCTCTGCTGCCAGTACTGCCCTGATGGCCCCCCTGCTGCCAGTACTGCCCTGATGCCGCTACTGCTGCCAGTACTGCCCGATGCCAACCATCGCTGCCAGTACTACCCTGATGCCGTCCCTGCTGCCAGTACTGCCTTAATGGCGTATCCCCCTGCTGCCAATACTGCCCTAAGAATCCCCTCAACTGGGGACCCCAAGAATCAACTCCATTTAACTCCCAGGCATCCTGGTCCGACACTGGTGGGACCTGAGGGCTGGAGGACCCTTTAACAGATCGGAGTCCCGGAGCCTTGAGTCACCCCTCTGCATTCAGTGCAGGGTGGTGTCCAATAAATTTAACAGGGGCTTGTAAAAAAATGCATCCAAAGAAATTAAACAATGTATTCCCCAGCCCTTTCCAACATTATATATGGCGTGGGGTGACGGACCTCTTGGTCAGCCTTCGCTTGTGGGAGGTAGGGTCCCATGGGTGAATGTGCCCTTTAAATTTGTAGTGAATTTTTTGTCTCGCGTCACGATTCTGGATGTATGAACCCATTTGGGTCCCTCTGAGTGGAGTCCACCTTCGCACCACATACCCCGGGGGCAGAATAATAGTGGGGTTTTGCCCTCCACCGTCCAGGTATCTGTCTTCGTGTTAGGGCTCGGTCACACAGTGTTAATAAAGCGAGGATATGTGCCCACTTTGTCCTGCCCAGCAGTCGGCTGCGTGTGTTTCCGAGGATGTGTGTGGGGCACGGCGCCCGCTAATCTCTTTTTAATTGGTGTGCTCGGAACGGCTGGGTAGAGAAATGACAAAACCCTCCGACAAGAAGGCTCATGCCTCTGCAACACATTCATCTTCTGTTCTGTAGCGCACGGGGAACAGGCACCTTCTGCAAAGGAACAGCTAATCCCCAGCTCAGCGCTCGCAGGGCGCTCCGTGTGTGTGAGACTGAATCATCAGGAAGTTCTGATATTTATTTTCAGGTCCTTGGAGGACCGGCGAAACGCGTTGCCGCATTGATTCCCGTCTCTGCTCCAGAGACCCTGCAGACATTTTTCTTTTTTTTTAGGTTTCTCCTTCTTCTTTGTCAGCGGGAAAAAAGGAAAATGGAAGAAAGAGATTGTCAGTATAAAGGGGCTCTCCACCTCTGGTGACAGGTCTGCGAAGGGCAGCGAGCGGGTCCGCCAGACAAAGGGGCGATGGGGCTCTCGCTGAGGGTCGGAGGTTTCTGTCACTCTGCAAGGAGCTGTGGAGGCGTCATTGATTTTAGAGGAGCTGTGTCAGGCACAATTGAAATCAATGACGCTTCTGAGATTGCGAGTAAATTCCCAGCATACATTACTGAGCAGCACAGCCCCATTGTTCTAGAAGGAAAGGGGGTCTCATCCCCCGGACCTCGAATTTATTATACTATCAGCTAAACCGAATCCTCCAACGACATATTTATCTCATGTCTATTTATCTTTTTTTCCATCTCATATCTATCTTTTTGTTTATTTATCTATCTATCTCCTATCTATCTATCTATCATCCATTTTTTATCTTTTATCCTACTATCTCTCAATCTATCATCTATCTATCTATCCTATACTATCAAATTATCTCCTACTATCTATCTACTATTATCATCATCCCATATTTTCTTCTATCTATCTACTATCTCATATCTATCTATTTTCCCCAATCATAATCACTATCTCCTATCTATCTATCTATCTATCTATCTATCTATCTACCCATACATAAAACTCAACTATCTATCTACTATCTCTCTCATATCTATATATCTACTATCTCCTATCTATCTATCATCTACCCCATATCTATCTACCCATACATCTATCTCATACATCAAAACTACATCTATCTACCCATATCATAATCATCATCAACCCAATCTACTATCCTCTATCTATCCCATTCTATCTATCTATCCCATATCTATCTATCATCTCATACTATCATCATCATCCCCCCAACATCACATCTACCATACACATCTACTATCTAAATCTATCTACTGCCCCATATCATCTATCACTATCTATCTACACCCAATACCACATCTATCAACTACTACCAAAACTACTATCTACAATCATCCAAACAAACTATAAATTTCCCAATCTATCCATCATCTAAAACTATATCAAATCTACATCCTAACAATAATAAACATAAAAATAATATAAAATAATATAAATATATATAAAGAAAATATTAGAATAGATAGATAGATGAGAGATAATATCCTGTACTGCCTGAGTTACATCCTTTTTAAACCCCAGAGCGCACCACTTTTCTGCTGGTGCAGTACGTGTACATACATTACTTACCCTTAAATCCTGATTACATCTTTATTAACTCCAGAGCTCACTCACATTCGCTGGTGCAGCACTGGTACATACATTCTTATCCGTACGACCCTGACTTACATCCTGTATACCTCCAAAGCTGCACTCACTATTCGGGGCAGTCACTGTGACATACATTACTTTCCTGTACTACCTGAGTTACATTCTGTTTTATACTCCAAAGCTGACTCACTTTCTGTTTTTTTGCATACGGTACAACATTTTTCCTTACTGATCCTAGTTACATCCTGTATTATCCTCCAGAGCGCACCACTTTTCTGCGGGTTTGCAGTCCTGTACATACTTACTTATCCTTACTACCTGATTATATCCTGTATTATCCCCCAACTGCCCACTACTGCGGGCAGTCATGTGTACAACATTACTTATCCGTACTGTCCTGAGTTCATCCTGTATTATCCTCCAGGCTGCACTCACTATTCTGCGGTGCAGTCACTGTACATACTTTACTTCCCCCGTATGACCCTGAGTTACTCCGTATTATCCCCAAGCTGCCTAACTATTCCGGGGCAGTCACGTACATACATTACTTATCCGTACTGACCGATTTACTCCTGTATTATCCTCCGATTTTTCACTCACACTGCGGTGCATCACTGTACAACATTACTACCTGTATGATCCTGAGTTACATCCTGTTTTAAATACTCCAAGCTGCTTCACTTTTCTGCTGGTGCAGTCACTTACATCATTTTTTATCCTTACTGACCCTTTTTTTCATCCTGTTTTAACTCTAGTCTGCACTCATTTTTCTGTGGTGCACACTGTGTACAAAATTACTTACCCTGTACTGACCTGATTTATATCCGTATTATCCTCCAAGCTTTCACCACTAATTTCTGCTGGTGCTTTTCACTTTTGTACAACAAATTTAAACCCCTGTATTTTTTCTTCCAAAAGCTGCACTCACATTCGCTGGTGAGTCACTGGTACATAAAATTAATTATCCTGTACTGACCCTACTTACATCCTGTATTACCTCCAGAGCGCACTCACAATTCTGCTGGGCATCACGGGTTTACTACATTTACTTATCCGAACTGCCCTGATTAATTTATTATTAATAATAAATTTTTTTTTTGATATTTTTTTTTTGTTTCTAATTTTTTTTTTTTTTTTTTTTTTTTATTATTAAAGTTGGTTTTTTTTTTTTTTTTTTTTTTACCCTTAATTATCCTCCAGAGCTCACTCCTATTCTCGGGCAGTCACTGTCAACATTATTTTCCCAAACTGATCCTGATTACATCCGTTTTATACCCCCAAGCTCACCACATTCTCTGGTGCAGTCACTGGTACAACTACTTACCTGTACTGATCCGAGTTACTCCTTATTAAACCCAACTGCACTCTCATTCTCGGTGCAGCCCACTGTGAACATACATTACTTATCCTGACGATCCTGATTACATTCGTATTATACTCCAGAGCTGCACCACTATTCTGCGGTGCATCACTGTGTACATCATTACTTACCCTGACTGACCCTGACTTAACATCCTTATTATCCTCCAGAGCTGCAACTCACTATCTGCTGGGCAGCACTGTGTACATACTTTACTTACCTGAACTATCCGAGTACATCCGTATACCTCCAGAGCTGACTCACTATTCTGCTGGGCAGTCACGTACAAACATTACTTACCCTATACTGATCCTGAGTTACACTTAAATTAAACTCCAGAGCTGAAACCCCACTATTCTGCTGGGCAGTCCTGTGTACAACTTATTTATCCTGTACGACCTGATTACATCCTGTATATACCCAACTGCACCACTATTCTGCTGGTGCAGCCCATGTGTACTACTTACACCCTGAACGATCCTGATTTACATCCTGAAAATACTCAAAGCTGCACTCACAAACTGCGGTGCATCATTCTACATACATTACATAGTAGTAGATATATATGAGATAGATAGATAGGTAAAGGTAGTTCTTTCCTGCAGCCAGTGCTCTTCTGTGTATATATCCATGCAATGTTAGCTTCTGTATACAGCTCTGTGTAAAGTAAAGCATGTTTTATATTTAGCACACTTGCTCATTTCCCCTCCATTTCTGACATATTCCCGCTGGGACAGGAAGCCTATACAGAAAACCCGCGAGACACTGTACCCTGCCACTCGCCAATCACTCGGGGAGCCGCGGGGGAGCCGAAAAAGCGTCACTGTCGTAAATCCCATAAATAATTGCTATAATAAAATTTAAATTGAGTCTTTTTCCACACTTGAATTGTCAGACAGGGAGGAGAGCAAAAGCCCAAAAATATTTTGATAAAGGAGCAACCCCTTATTTACAGCCCCAATGTCCCTGGGTCCCTTCAGGGACATGAAGGGGCTTTTTTTTAACCCCCTCAAGGGAATGGGTTCTATTGTAGACAATGTATTGGTAAAGGTGATGGCCTCCCTGGAGCTGGTGGGTGGCAAGGGCTCAGGTGGGAAGGCGAAGGGCAGCTGAAAAAATCATACTATAGACACAGTGGACATGTAGTAGTTGTAAGTGGCAACTACTACAGAGTCCATTTGGAGATAGATAGATAGATAGATAGATAGATAGATAGATAGATAGATAGATATGAGATTGATAGATATGACATAGACGGACAGAAGATGGATAGATATGAGATAGATAGATATGAGATAGATAGATATGAGATAGATAGATAGATATGAGATATGAGATAGATATGAGATAGTAGATTTGATAGATAGATAGATATGAGATTGATAGATATTTACATAGACGGACAGAGAAGGATAGATATGAGATAGATAGATAGATATAGATATAGATAGTAGATATGAGATATGAGATAGATATGAGCTCTGATTGGTTGTTATGGATTCTGATTGATCGCTATGAGCTCTGATTGGTTGCTATGAGCTCTGATTGGTTGCTTTTAGCTCTGATTGGTTGCTTTTAGCACTTAATTGGTTGATATGGGGTCTGATTGTTGTTTGAGCTTGATGGGTTTGCTATGAGCTCTGTTTCGGTGGGCTATGGGCTCTGGTTGCCTATGGGCTCTGATTGGTGGCTATGGGCTCTGATGGGTTGCTATGAGTCTGATGGGTTGCTATGAGCTATGATTGGCTTGCTATGGCTTGATTGTCGCTTATGGGGCTCTGATTGGTCGCTAGGATGCTCTCGATTCGGTTAATATGGCTCTGATTGGTCGTATTGAGCTCTGATTGGTTTGTTATGGAGCTCTGGTTGTATGAGCTCTGGGTTCTATGAGCTATTATTTGGTTGCTATGGGCTTGATTGGTTACTATGAGTCTGATTGTTTACTGATTGAGCTCCTGGTTACTATGAGCTTGATTGGTTGCTATGAGGCTCTGATGGGTACTATGAGCTCTGATTGGTTGATTTGAGCTTCTGGATTGGTCGCTATAGGCTCTGATTGGTTGCTATGGGCTCTGATTGGTTGCTTTTGAGCTCTGTTGGGTCGCTATGGCTCTGATTTGGTTGCTATGAGCTCTGGTTGGTTGCTATGAGCTTGATTGGTTGCTATGATACTTGATTGGTTGCTATGGGCTCGATTGGTTGGTATGTACCAACTGATGGTTGCTAGAGCTTTGATTGGTTACTATGAGCTATGGTTGCTATGAGCTATGATTGGTTGCTATGGGTTGATTGGTTGCTCTGGGCAACAAAGAAAGTCTTTTACCTAGACAGTTTTCATACATGCCCCCCATAGTCTATAAATGAACAGTCTATTAACAAATACATTATATAAATGAACACAGCCTCTAACTAAACACCCTCTAACCCTAGTAGCCCTATGTTTTTCTCATTATACCATTATATATTGGGGAGCTTTGTGCGTCCTCTGTGTTTTTATTTTTTTTTACTCTTCTTTTGTAGAATTTATCTGCAATAAAGCTTTAGAAACAGATGAAACCCGGGAGTAATTGGCGAGGTGTCGGCGGCTGAGCAGCGCCCCTGTCTTCCCTCTCATCCATTCACCGGTCTGATTTTTTTTTTTTCCTCTCTCAGTAGCAAATGCATCAGCCTCACTTCCTTCCTAATGAGCTTGCAAGTGGCCCTATGGGAAATGTACCTTTCTGTAGACTGGGATCCCCCCCCTTCTCCCTCTTTCTCCAGTTAAGGAGGTCTCAGAGCGCGCCGCGCAGCGAGGGACGCGTGCGGTTTACACGGACTGCGCAATACATCCGAGCAGAGAGGAAGCAGCAGGGGGGGTTATTTTTTACATTTTTTTATTTTGGTTTCATCAATGTTACTGGAGGACGTAAAGGAGAGGGCGAGGGAGAGAGGGAGAGGGCGAGAGAGAGGGCAAGGGAGAGGGCGAGAGAGAGAGGGCGAGAGAGGGAGAGAGAGAGAGAGAAGGCAAGGGAGAGGGCGAGAGAGAGAGAGAGAGGGCAAGGGAGAGGGTGAGAGAGAGAGGGAGAGGGCGAGAGAGGGAGAGGGCGAGAGAGAGGGCGAGGGAGAGAGAGGGTGAGGGAGAGAGGGAGAGAGAGAGAAGGCAAGGGAGAGGGCGAGAGAGAGGGAGAGGCCGAGAGAGAGAGAGGGAGAGGGCGAGAGAGAGGGCAAGGGAGAGGGTGAGAGAGAGAGGGCGAGAGAGAGAGGGCAAGAGAGAGGGCGAGAGAGAGAGAGAGGGCGAGAGAGGGAGAGAGAGAGAGAAGGCAAGGGAGAGGGCGAGAGAGGGAGAGGGCGAGAGAGAGAGAGTGAGAGGGCAAGGGAGAGAGCGAGAGGGTGAGAGAGAGAGGGCGAGAGAGGGAGAGAGAGAGAGAGAGAGAGAGAAGGCAAGGGAGAGGGCGAGAGAGAGGGAGAGGCCGAGAGAGAGAGAGGGAGAGGCCGAGAGAGAGAGAGGGCGAGGGAGAGGGCGAGAGAGAGGGAGAGGCCGAGAGAGAGAGAGGGAGAGGCCGAGAGAGAGAGAGGGCAAGGGAGAGGGTGAGAGAGAGAGGGCGAGAGAGAGAGAGAGAGAGGAGAGAGAGAAGGCAAGGGAGGACAGGGGGGAGAGAGAGGAGGAGGACGAGAGGAGAGAGAGGCGAGAGAGAGAGAGGGCGAGAGAGAGAGAGGGCGAGGGAGTGTTAGGGCGAGGGAGAGAGAGAGGAAGAAGGGAGAGGGCGAGAGAGAGGAGAGGGCGAGAGAGGAGAGAGGGCGAGAGAGAGAGTGGGAGAGGCCCGAAGAGAGAAGAGACGGGCTAGATGAGCGGGCGAGAGAGAGAGAAGGCAAGGGAGAGGGCGAGAGAGAGGGAGAGGCCGAGAGAGAGAGAGGGCGAGAGAGAGAGAGGGAGAGGGCGAGAGAGAGAGAGGGCGAGAGAGGGAGAGAGAGAGAGAAGGCAAGGGAGAGGGCGAGAGAGAGGGAGAGGCCGAGAGAGAGAGAGGGCGAGAGAGAGGGCGAGGGAGAGAGAGGGTGAGGGAGAGAAGGCAAGGGAGAGGGCGAGAGAGAGGGAGAGGCCGAGAGAGAGGGCGAGAGAGAGGGAGCGGCCGAGAGAGAGAGAGGGCGAGAGAGGGCGAGGGAGAGAGAAGGCAAGGGAGAGGGCGAGAGAGAGGGAGAGGTCGAGAGAGAGAGAGGGAGAGGGCGAGAGAGAGGGTGAGGGAGAGGGCAAGAGAAAGGGAGAGGGCAAGAGAGATAGGGCGAGAGAGAGAGGGAGGGGGCGAGAGGGGGTGAGAGAAAGGGAGAGGGTGAGAGAGAGAGGGCGAGAGAGAGAGAGAGAAGGCAAGGGAGAGGGCGAGAGAGAGAGAGGGAGAGGGCGAGAGAGAGAGAGGGCGAGGGAGAGAGAGAGGGAGAGTGAGAGAGAGAAGAGAGGGCAAGGGAGGAGGGCGACGAGAGTGGAGGAGAGGGCCGAGAGTGAGGAGAGGGAGAGGAAGGAGAGAGAGAGAGGGACTGAGGAGAGAGAGAGGCTAACGGGAAAGGGTTGTGAGGAGAGAGGGCGAGAGAGAGAGGGCGAGAGAGAGAGAGTGGGCGAGAGGGTGGAGAGAGAGAAAGGCAACTGTAGAGGCGAGAGAGGTGGGAGGAGGCGAGAGAGAGAGAGGGGCGAGAGAGAGAGAGGGCGAGAGAGAGGAGGGAGAGGGCGAGAGAGAGAGAAGGCAAGGGAAGAAATGGAGGGCGAAAGAGAGAGGAGAGGCGAGAGAAGAGAGGGCGAGAGAGGAGGGAGGAGAGAGGAGAGAAGGCAAGGGGAGCAGGGAGCGAGAGAGGGAGAGAGGGAACAGAGGGCGAGAAGAGAGAGAGGGGCAGAGAGAGGGAGAGAGAGAGAGAGAGGCAGGGAGAGAGGGCGAGAGAGGGGAAGAGAGGGGAAGGAGGGCGAGAGAGGGAAGGGGCGAGAGTGGATGAGGGAGAGAGAGTAGGGCGAGAGAAGATGAATGAGAGAGGGGATGGAGAGGAGGCAAGGGAGAGGGCCGAAGAGAGAGGGACGGAGGGCCGAGAGGGAGGGCGAAAGGGAGAGGGAGAGGCGAGAGAAGAGAGGGCGAGGGAGGCGGGGAGGCGAGGAGAGTGAGAGAGGGCTGGAGAGAGAGAGAGAAGGCAAGGGAGAGGGCGAGAGAGAGGGAGAGAGGCCAGAGACGAGACGAGAGAGCCAGATGAGAGAGAGAGGGCGAGAGAGGGCGAGAGAGAGAGAAGGCAAGGGAGAGGGCGAGAGAGAGGGAGAGGCCGAGAGAGAGAGAGGGCGAGAGAGAGAGAGGGCGAGAGAGAGAGAAGGCAAGGGAGAGGGCGAGAGAGAGGGAGAGGGCGAGAGAGAGGGAGAGGGCGTTGAGGAGGAGAGAGAGTAAGGCAAGGAGTGGAGGGGGAGAGACAGGAGGATAGAGGCCGAGAGAGAGAGAAGAGGGCCGAGAGAGAGAGTGGGAGAGGTACGAAGAGAGAGAGAGAAGGCAAGGGAGAGGGCGAGAGATGAGGGAGGAGGACCGAGACGAGAGGGGCCGGACCGAGAGAGGGAGGCGGACGCGCCACCACCAACCGAGAGAGAGAGAGGGCGAGAAGAGGGCGAGGACGAGGGCGAGAGAGAGAGACGGCCAGGGAGAGGGCGAGAGCGAGTGCGAGGCCGAGAGAGAGAGAGTGAGAGTGCGAGAGAGAGAGCGGGTGAGGGAGAGGGCAAGAGAGAGGGAGAGGGCAAGAGAGAGAGGGCGAGAGAGAGAGGGAGGGGGCGAGAGGGGGTGAGAGAAAGGGAGAGGGCGAGAGAGGGTGAGATGGAGAGGGTGAGAGAGGGTGAGAGGGAGAGGGCGAGAGAAGGTGAGAGAAAGAGGGCGAGAGAGGGGGGAGAGGGCGAGAGATAGAGGGCGAGAGAGAGGGAGAGGGCGAGAGAGAGGGAGAGGGCGAGAGAGAGGGAGAGGGCGAGAGAGAGGGAGAGGGCAAGAGAGAAAGAGAGGGAGAGGGCAAGAGAGAGAGGGAGAGGGCGAGAGAGAGGGTGAGGCCAAGAGAAAGGGAGAGGGCAAGAGAGAGAGGGTGAGAGAGAGAGGGAGAGGGCAAGAGAGAGAGGGAGAGGGTGAGTCCGAGAGAAAGGGAGAGGGAGAGAGAGAGAGGGAGAGGGCAAGAGAGAGAGGGAGAGGGCGAGAGAGAGGGTGAGAGGGAGAGGGCGAGAGATAGAGGGAGAGGGTGAGAGAAAGGGAGAGGGCGAGAGAGAGAGGGCAAGAGAGGGTGAGAGAGAGGGCAAAGGAGAGGGAGAGGGCGATAGAGAGGAGGGGGAGAGCAGAGGGAGAGGCAAGTGAGAAGAGGAGAGGTCGACGAGGAGAGAGGGGGTGTGGAGGTTAGAGGGCGACGAGAGGGGGAAGAGGGGAGCAGGCGGCTTGTAGACTCCTCACACGAGACACCTGTTTTACTGCAACGTCCCAGGAGGGGAGATGTCTTCCTGATTGCGAGAGACGGTCACACATCTGGTTATAATGTATTGTATGGCTATATCGTTATTACGGCACCGGTTGTTATCAGTACTAACATAGTATCATAGAATGTACTAGTGGTTAGTAACAGCTCGCCAGTACTGGTTTTGGACTGAATATAAAAATATTACCAGTTAGCTTAACGGTTAGCTTCCTACTTTTCACCAGGATGCTCACATATAAACGGCTAACTAGTCACCAGGTTCCTGACTTTAAACCTTTTACTAGCCACCAGGTTTGTTATATATAAACGACTAACTAGAAATCAGGGTGCATGAATATAAACCTTTTACTAGACACCAGGTTGGTCAAATATAAATCACTAACTAGTCACCAGGTTAGTTGAATATAGCCCTCTGAACTGAACTTACTAGTCTCCAAGTTGAATGAATATAAAAAATATTACTAGTTCGCATCAGTTCAATATAACCCTCTTACTAGTCACCATGTTGACCTAATATAAATCTTTCATGACTAACTACTTCAGTATTTGAAGGTTTATATTAGGCCAACATGGTGACTAGTAAGAGGGTTATATTGGACTGATGCGAACTAGTAATATTTTTTATATTCATTCAACTTGGAGACTCATAAGTTCAGTTCAGAGGGCTATATTTAACTAACCTGGTGACTAGTTCGTAATGTTTATCTGACCAGCCTGGTGACTAGTCAAAGGTTTATATTCATGCAGCCCGGTTTCTAGTTAGTCATTTATATATAGCAAGCCTGGTGGCTAGTAAAAGGCTTAAAGTCAGGCAACCTGGTGACTAGTTAGTAGTTTATATGTGAGCATCCTGGTGAATAGTAGGAAGTTTGTATTCAGTTGACCTTATGACTAGATAGTGGCTTATATCTTACCAGCCTGGTGACTAGTCAGAAGTATATTTTCAGCCAACTTGTTGATATTTGTAGTGTTTTATATCTGACCAGCCTGGTGTTAGTTGTGATTTATATTTTAACTTAGGACGGGGGATAGTAGAAAAAAATATTCAACCAACCTGGTGACTCGTTAGTGATTTATATCTGACCAGCCTGGTGACTAGTTGGTGATTTATATTTAACTAGACGGGGGGACTAGTAAGAAATAAACATTCAGCCAACCTGGTGACTAGTTAGTGGTTTATATCTGACCAGCCCACTGACTAGTAAAAGGTTTATATTCAACCAACATGAGGGCTAGTTAGTGGTTTACATTTGAGCAGTCTGGTAACTAGTAAGAGGTGTACATTCAACCACCCTAGTGGCTAGTAAGGTTTACTAACCTTGAGAGTGAGACAGAGGAAGATACATATGTGAACAATGTGGTAATTAGAGATTTTATTGGCCCAGTCTGCTTTGAGGATATTAGACCACCTCAGTGACTAGTAGTTTTATAATGTGGATTAGTCTGATGAAGGTTTTTTACGGGACATGCGTTAGTAACAGACGGTGGTTGATGGCGATTAGTAGAGGTTGGGCGTGTAGTTATAGTGTTTATCAAGATTGCATTTCGTAAGGGAATAGTAAGTTAGGCCACAGTGTTGACTAGGTAGTTTATACAGGACCAGTACAGATAATAAGTTTATTGATATAGGACCAATGTGCTGATTAGTTAGTTGATCTAGCACCAGCCAGGTGACTAGTTAACTTACATAGGACCAATCTGGTGACTAGTTAATTTACATAGGACCAGTCTGGTGACTAGTTTGTTAAAGCAGGACTATTCTGGTCAATTAGTATTTGTGTTATTGGAACAGTTAGTGACCTGTCAGTTGATTTGGATCAGTATGGTGACTCTGTTAGGTTATATAGGATTTGTCTTAGTGAACATTGTTGTGTTTTATAGGATCAGTGTGGCGATTATTTTGTTTATTTAGGTCCTGTCCTGGATGTACTAGTTGAGTTTTGTATTAGTTCAAGGTCGTGGGGACTAGTTGTTTATACTGGATGAGTCTGGTGACCTGCTAGTTTCCACAGAACCAATTTGGTGAATGTTTGTTTATTCTTGGATCTGTCGGGCGATAGTTTGTTGATAAAGCATTTGTCTGAGGGTCTAGTTTGTTGATTTGTATAGTATTAGTCTTGGTGACTTATGTTTGTGTGTGTGCTTCTTGTTTTGGTGACCAGTGTGGTTTAGTGAGGCTTCTGGAGGGTGTTTAGTGTTGCTTGTTACTGCCTTTAGTTGGTGACTAGTTTGTTGATATAGTATTAGTCTGGTGACTAGTTTGTTGATATAGCATTAGTCTGGTGACCAGTTTGTTTATATAGGATCAGTCTGGCGACTAGTTTGTTGATACAGCATTAGTCTGGTGACTAGTTTGTTGATATAGTATTAGTCTGGTGACTAGTTTGTTGATATAGCATTAGTCTGGTGACTAGTTTGTTGATATAGCATTAGTCTGGTGACTAGTTTGTTGATATAGCATTAGTCTGGTGACTAGTTTGTTGATATAGCATTAGTCTGGAGACTAGTTTGTTGATATAGCATTAGTACGGAGAACTAGTTTGTAAATACAGGACTGTCTGGTGTACAGTTTATATTGAGATGATTATAGTGATCATCCTTGGACCAGTAATACATAATGACTCTAGTTGTTTTCTGGTTGTGAGCCCGCCTGGTATATACTGTATATGTGATCGTGTGTGTGTAGAGCTGATAATAAGAGGCCATTATCAGCTGCCCGTCTCCCGTAGATTACATCTTCTCTCCTAATGAGGTACATCGGAGCTGAATGAGTGTGAAGGGGTAGAGTGCATGGCTCCTGTGTGGGTTGTGGGGGCACAGCTGTGAGTCCCCGGACATCGCAGAATCATAGTGCCCACATTGGGGCTTACAAGGTCGTATGGTGGCGCACACATTGGCGGAGTAGTCAGGGATAAGGGGATTGTAAAGATTTCACAGCAGTGTAGTAAAGCAATATCTCATGCGCTACCTCTCTTGCAACTTTAAACCTAACGGTAAAAGTTCATAATGTCCCCATATAGCTGACCAGCATTTCTTAAAAATCGGGGCCCTACACAGGGTTCGTCCAGGTTTAGAAAAAACATGGCTGCTTTCTCCACCCCTGTTTACAGGTTGTGGGTAGTATTGCAGCTCAGTTTTATTGATGAGATCGGAGCTGCAGTGTGGTACCACCAAAAACCTGTGACAGGTGTGGCGCTGTTCTTATCACCTGTGACAGGTGTGGCGCTGTTCTTATCACCTGTGACAGGTGTGGTGCTGTTTTCCCGAGCATCTGTGACAGATTTGTGGCGCTTTTTTTTCATCACCTGTGACAGGTGTGTTGCTGTTCTTATTCACCTGTGACAGGTGTGGTGCTGTTCTTCTGATCACCTGTGACAGGTGTGGTGCTGTTCTTCTGATCACCTCTGACAGGTTTGGCGCTGTTCTTATCACCTGTGACAGATGTAGCGCTGTTCTTATCACCTGTGACAGATGTGGCGCTGTTTTTCTGATCACTTGTGACAGACTTGTTCTTATCAAATGTGACAAATGTGGCGCTGTTTTTATAATCTGTGACAGATGTGGCGCTGTTATCATCTGTGACAGGTGTGGCACTATTTTTCTCATCGCCTGTGATAGGGTTGGAACTTTTTTTTTCCGCGTTTGACTGGTGTGGCGCTTTTGGTTTGATCACCTGTGACAGGTGTGGCGCTTTTGCTTTGATCACCTGTGACAGGTGTGGCGCTTTTGCTTTGATCACCTGTGACAGGTGTGGCACTGGTTTTTTTTAACTGTGGACAGGTGTGGCGCTGTTTTTCTGATCACCTGTGACTGATGTGGTGCTTTTTTTTCACCTTTCACAGATGTGTCGCTGTTTTTCTGATCACCTGTGACAGCTGTGGTGCTGTTTTTTTTCACCTGTGACATATGTGGCGCTGTTTTTCTGATCACCTGTGACAGGTGTGGAGCTGTTTTTGACATAAAGCAGTCATGTTACTCTACGGCCGTGTTCACACATTGCGTTACTACCTTTTGTTTTTAAATTCAGGTGGTGTTATAATTTAACTCTAAATTGGATCACAGGTGAAATGTGAGTCAATTTAAAAAAAAACGCGACGTGTGAACGCGGCCTAATCCTGAAAGACTCAGGATGCTTTTATAGGTGCGCTCACGCGTGTCGGACAGAATCTGCGTCAGAATTTTGTCAATGTAACACTGATTCCGATTGGCTGGTGGATAAGCCCCATTGATCCCACACAATGGGGCTAATCCGCGTCTCTTCTATGCCTATAATGAGCACACTACGGGTTTTAAAATCTGCAACGTGGTGCTAATACCGCGCAGGTTTTTTTTTTTCTTCTGCGTGTGAACAGGTTATGACTTAGATGCGAAACGTCAGCGGGTTTCGATGAGGATTGAGGCGCGGATCATGTGGGCATAGTCATAATATTGGAGCTTATAGGTGGCGCCCGGACTCTCGTAGAGTATGAGCGTGACTTCTTATAGTGAGAGAGTAGATGACGGTTCAGTGGTGCGTGAAATGCGTGGCGAGGAGCCGCTTCAGCCGTTCTCCCTCCATCGCTCTCTTGCTCTTGTCACTCACGGGCGAAGATGCCCTCTACGGGGAAGACCGCCCCGCCGCTCAGTCCGCCGCTCGCAGGGTCTGCTCTGCAGGTAGTTGAGCTTGTCATCAGCTGGCTGCTGGTAATTAGCCGGAGAACACGAGTCGTCGCTCGTTAGGGGCTCCTTTTAAGCGCCGCTTGAAGGGAACGACTATGGGAATAATGATGGGGTTGTCGAGCCAACTCCGCCGCTAGATGAGGTGGGCTATTTCTGCTGACGTCTGGGGTCCCTCGATGCAGAGGAGGGGGGGGGGGGCTACATTGGGCTCTGAGGTTGTTCGGGGTCTTCAATAGAGTGCGCGGCGAGGCTTTATGGACGGTTTCTCGTCTCCATCATGTTCGCCGCTCCAGCCTCTATTGATTAAGCTGAAATCATTTTCCAGGAGATATTAAATTTTTTTTTTCTTTTACACTAAGGGAGACCTGTATGATCGGGCTTTTCACCCTTTTCTGGCGTAAAATGCGCCTTAGGCTATGTTCACACGGCATAATTTCGGTGCGCATTTCGCCGCATATTTGCCCTCAATACGGGCGAGATGCGCACCGAAATTATGCTAAGTAAACTATGGATTACGCCTCCTCTCCCCTCCCGTACAATATGCTTTTGCGCCACGAGTAAAGCGTGTCTATGGGGCCGGCGGGCTGCGCCTCAGGAGTACGTGCTGATCAGCGCGAGCTCCCGAGACACGCGATGTATTGCGGCACGTGTTGTACGCGCCACAATACACCATGTGAACATACCCTAAGTGAGGCAGCTTCGATGTTTAATGCGCCTAATGAATGTGTTAGGCGCATTTTTCGTTAGGCCATGTTCACACGGCTTATTTTAGTGCGCATTTCGCCGCGTATTGCGCGTTATACGCTGTGAAATGCGTGCCTCAATTATGGTAATCCATAGCTCTCAGAGAGCTATGGATTACGCGTTTTCCCCCCGCGCGTACAATACGATCGTATTGTAAGCGCGGGGGGACGACACATAATCCATAATCCATCGTATTGTACGCGCGGGGAGATAAGTAACATGTCAATTGTTCGTGGCGATTACGCGCCGCGAACAATGCATGCCTATGCGGCTGGCGGGCTGCCGCCACCCCCGCGTCTCGGGAGTACGTGCTGATCAGCGCAAGCTCCCGAAAAACAAGGTGTATTGCGCCGCAGCCTGTGAACATACCCTAAGGGTTTGTTCACACGGCTTATTTTGGGGCGCATATCGGCGCGTATTTCGCGGCGTACTGTGCTCTAGTACGAGCGAAATGCACCCCAATCATTACGGTAATCCACAGTTCTCATAACGATCGTATTGTATGCACGGGGAGATAAGTAACATGTCATTTATTCGCGTTGCATTCGCGGTGATGCATGTCTATGCGTTGCAGGAGTACGCGCCACACAGCGCGACTCCCAAAGACCCGGCGTAATTGCGGGGCGTACTGTACGCCCCGCAATTAAGCCGTGTGAACATACCCTAAGACTCAACACTTTCTAATGCGCCTAACATGAGGGGACGTTCCGGGTGTGGTGCATGTAATACATGAATGTGGTTCGGCAAAACTAGGCGCATTACTGCTCCGACAGGCAGGCCTATTCCAATGGGCCTGAGCCTGAGGAGTCAAAGTGGAGCTAGATTTGCGGTTAGGGCAAAAAATGTCCAATATTTCTCAACTTCCACCAGTGCAATAATAAAAAGTAATTTATTATAATTATCAAACTGTATAAAAAGTAATTATTTAAATGTAATAAAAAATGTTATCCTATAAAAATAATATAAAAATATAGAATATCCCAAAAATATAAAAATATCTCCTATAAAATGTATTTAAAATGAATAGAATCTAAAACTAATTTTACATTAAATAATAACCACTGTTGATGTTGTTCAGATTTTTTAATTTTTACTACATTAAATTTGAAATGTACTCTTGCTGCTCTCACCCTTTAATCTACATACAGCGAGAGCCAGCACAGCACAGGTCTTGCTGGGATCTGTGGTCCTCCAAGCAGGATCAGTCCCATAGTTTCTATCACTGACATGCTATTCTAATGACTTCTCTTATTTCCAGCCTATCTATAGCTTTTATATATGGTTGGGGCATTACTAATGCACCTAAGTTCTGTAATGCGCCAAACACGCAGGCGAGGGGCGGGGAACTTTAGACTCCATTTATAATCATACAAAATCTGCTTTCATACATTCAGGTGCATTATACACTGAAAAAAAGATGAGAAAATGAACTTCGACGCATTCGAAGAAATTTAGAAATTGCTCAATCTTCTCAATCTTCATATTTCACTCGGAAAACGGCTGATAATTGACTATTGAAGTCAATAGGATGGCATGAAAAACAACTAAAAAGCTTTGTATTTTGGTGCAAATCTGCATCCAAAAACTCAGTTGTGCTCTACAAGGCAAGAACGATTGATAAACTGAATCCTAAACAACCGTGCCAATAAACGAAAACCGATTTAAAAATCCGCGGGTTCTTGTGTAAAATACTATTCAAATGCTCATCGGACGACACGGTTTTAGGATTCCGAAACCGACAAGTATTTTGTCCTTTGTCGTGTGGACGCAGCTTTAAAGGGGTTTTCTCACCACAATGATTGGCTTTAAACATGTATTCAAAGGTAAATGAAGACTATTACCAAATACATTGCTGTTCTGATTTTGCTTTGTGTTGAAGATAAAGAAGATTTTATCTACTGCTAGTGTACACAAGTTTCTCTTGGTTACCGACCACCTCTCCCTGCTCTTTCTCTTATCTGATTCCTCCAACCATGGTGAATCACTGCCTGCTGAGTCCTATCACCAGCACAGGAGATGTAGTCAAAGGTAAATTAAAGGGGTTGTCTCACTACAGGGATTGCTGCTTTTTATGTTAAAGATCTTGCAAAAACAAGTCACTTTGTAATATGTGTCCATTAACAGTGTCCTACCTATTCCTAGATATCCCATCTTGTATGGGCTGCATCAGCTTCTCAGGTCGCTATAGCGACAGACCTGTTTGATCTCTCCTGATAGGCTGCCAGCACTAGTCGCTATAGCGACAGACCTGTTTGCTCTCTCCTGATAGGCTGCCAGCACTAGTCGCTATAGCTACAGACCTGTTTGATCTCTCCTAATAGGCTTCCAGCACTGGTCGCTATAGCTACAGACCTGTTTGATCTCTCCTAATAGGCTGTCAGCACTGGTCACTATAGCTACAGATCTGTTTGATCTCTCCTGATAGGCTGCCAGCACTGGTCGCTATAGCTACAGACCTGGCTTCTACTGCGGCCTAGTGGAAGCCAGTAAACACGCCCCTGAATTCAAAGTGAAACCAAGAAAACAGGACGAATCAATGTAGTGAGACAACACCTTTAAGTCTATTACCAAATACACTGTTCTGATTTTGCTTTGTTTTGTAGATAAAGAAGATTTTATCTACTGCTAGTGCGAACAAGTTTCTCTTGGTGACTGACCACCTCTCCCTGCTCTTTCTCTTGTCTGATTGCTCCAACCATGTTGAATCACTCCCTGCTGAGTCTTAGCTCCAACACAGGAGCTTGTTTATTTAAGTAAATGACATGTTTTAACCCTTTACTGCTTTGTAGCCTTATGAACCTCCTGCACTTGTGTTAGTGTAACAGTTAGGAATAGCAGCCCTGATATGTCAGTCACTGCTGTTGACCCACCCACAACCTGACTAGGAAGTGGGAGCCTCAAGCTGGCTGTGGCTCTGTGAAACAGCATGGTGAGACAACCCCTTTAAGTCCCATAAATAATCCTCCGCCGGTAATTTGTCCAAAACGACCACCTGTACCTTTAATCGTCAATTAAAAAGTAGCAAAATTTTATGATTGAAAAAATTCAAGAACAGAACATCAAAAGAGGCGAATGTAGTTAGGTTTTATACAGTCTTACAGTATCAGGCGGTAATTTAAGGGCAACCATAATGCTGATGTGTCCCTTGGTGAAAATTAGTCTGACAGTCCTGGTGTATGTCCATCACAAGGAGTGTTGGCATCATCAAAAATACTTGCTTGCATCACAGGGGACACCCATGGTGGGCCCTGGAGAATAGCAGGCCTAGGAGTGCTTTTTAGGGAGAAAGGGGGGGAAAAAGAGAGGCAGAAAGCAATTAACTCCACTGGTGGGCCCCAAGAATCAATTCCACTGGTGCGCCCCAAGAATGAACTCCAATGGTGGGCCCCAAGAATGAACTCCACTGGTGGCCCCAAGAATGAACTCCACTGATGGGCCCCAAGAATCAATTCCACTGGTGGGCCCCAAGAATCAACTCCACTGGTGGCCCCAAGAATCAATTCCACTGGTGGCCCCAAGAATCAACTCCCCTGGTGGACCCCAAGACCCAACTCCACTGATGGGCCCCAAGACTCAACTCCACTGATGGGCCCCAAGACTCAACTCCACTGATGGGCCCCAACACTCAACTCCACTGGTTGCCCAAATAATCAATCCCACTGGTGGGCCCCAAGAATCAACTCCACTGGTGGACCCCAAGAATCAAAGCCAGTGGTGGGCCCCAAGAATCAACTCCACTGGTGGGCCCCAAGAATCAACCCCCTGGTGGGCCCCAAGAATCAACTCCACTGGTGGCCCCAAGAATCAACCCCACTGGTGGGCCCCAAGATCAACTCCACTGGTGGGCCCTAAGAATCAACTCCCCTGATGGGCCCCCAAGAATCAACTCCAATGGTGGGCCCCAAGAATGAACTCCACTGATGGCCCCAAGAATGAACTCCACTGATGGGCCCCAAGAATCAATTCCACTGGTGGGCCCCAAGAATCAACTCCAATGGTGGGCCCCCAGCATGAATTCCACTGATGGGCTCCTATAATCAACCCCACTGATGGCCCCAAGAATCAACTCCTCTGGTGGCTCCAAGAATCAGCTCCACTGGTGGGCCCCAAGAATCAGCTCCACTGGTGGCCCCAAGAATCAGCTCCACTGGTGGCCCCAAGAATCAAAGCCAGTGGTGAGCTCCAAGATTCAACTCCACTGGTGGCCCCAAGACTCAACTCCACTGATGGGCCCCAAGACTCAACTCCACTGGTGGGCCCCAAGAATCAATCCCACTGGTGGCCCCAAGAATCAGCTCCACTGGTGGTGCCAAAACTCAACTCCACTGGTGGCCCCAAGAATCAATCCCACTGGTGAGCCCCAAGACTCAACTCCACTGGTGGCCGCAAGTATCACCTCCACTGGAGGACCCAAGAATCACCTCCACTGGTGGCCGCAAGTATCACCTCCACTGTTGATTCCCAAACACCCCTTTCCAACACCTCAAAAATATGAATAGTAGATGTTGAGGATTTTGCCTGCATGTTAATGTTATACGCCCGAGAAGGATGGAGATGCTCTGTGGCTGCTGTGAGCCTGCAGAACATCGCGGTGGTCAATTACCGGCAAGGGCTCTGAGGCTGAAGAGAGCGGTGATTGACAGGTGTGTTTTGCCAAGGATTGTGGTGCAGACGCTTCTAATACTCAGTAAGTGCAGCGCGGTGACTGGCTCTGCCCTCCCTCCTCCATGGGAATGTCCGTTCTGGGCTCTGCAAGAGATGTTCATACTTAGGCAGCTGGGAAGTCATGCTGGGAGTTGTAGTTCCACAGCTCACTACTAAAACTCTGCTGGATATTGCCCGGCCCCTTGTATAAAAATTGTTGTATCAAAAAAAAACATATCCGTCATAAGACTGACAGCTGCAGTCTGAGTGCTATGAGTAAGGCTATGTTCACACGGCGTGTTCTGTCCGTGTGAACATACGTTCTTGGGTCCGTCTAGACTATAATGCTCGCAATGTAAAACACGTATCGGCGTTCACACATTCGTGTCTCATTGCGTCTTTCGGATCCGTTGCAAGAACTGACTTGTCAATTCTTGATCCAAAAGACGCAGCAGGAGACCTACAATAAACTATAGGGGGCGATCCTGCTGCATCCAAAAACACAGCTGCCTCTATAATAAACTATAGGGTGCGATCCTGCTGGCAATCCAACACACATCCAAACACACAGCTGCCTCAAGTAAAAACTATAGGGAGCGATCTGCCTGTCAATTGCCAACACATCATCACAAACACACAGCAGCCTCTAAATAAACTATAGGGGGAGCGATCCTGCTGCATCCAACACACACAGCTGCCTCTATAATAAACTATAGGGAGCGATCCTGCTGCATCCAACACATCCAAACACACAGCTGCCTCTATAATAAACTATAGGGAGCGATCCTGCTGCATCCAGACACACAGCTGCCTCTATAATAAACTATAGGGAGCGATCCTGCTGCATCCAGACACACAGCTGCCTCTATAATAAACTATAGGGTGCGATCCTGCTGCATCCAGACACACAGCTGCCTCTATAATAAACTATAGGGTGCGATCCTGCTGCATCCAGACACACAGCTGCCTCTATAATAAACTATAGGGAGCGATCCTGCTGCATCCAGACACACAGCTGCCTCTATAATAAACTATAGGGAGCGATCCTGCTGCATCCAGACACACAGCTGCATGTTGGATCCGTGTTGGATCCGATCGCCGCTGCGTTTTTGGATGCAATTTTTCAGATCCAAAAACGCCGTTTGAACAAGCCCTAACAGTGACTGCTAGAATCTGGGCTATGAGAAATTATGATAGATGGAATCTGGTTACTTTGAGCAACACAGATGGCATCCAGATGTTATAAGTAACACTTATAGATGGAATTTGGTTGCTGTGAGTTACAGTAACAGCTGGAATACGGTTGCTATGAATAACAGTGATAGATGGAATCTGGTTGCTATGAGTAACAGTGATAGATGGATTCTGGTTGCTATGAGTAACACTGATAGATGGAATCAGGTTGCTATGAGTAACACAGATAGATGGAATATATTTACTATGAGTAACACTGATAGATGGAATCAGGTTACTAAGAATAACACTGTAAGATGGAATCTGGTTGCTATGAGTAACACGGTAGAAGGATTCTGTTGCATGAGTAACACTGAATAGATGGAATCTGTTGCTAGAGTAACACTGATAGATGGAATCTGGTTGCTATGAGTAACACTGATAGATGGAATATGTTTACTATGAATAACACTGATAGATGGAATCTGGTTGCTATGAATAACACTGACAGATGGAATATGGTTGCTATGAGTAACACAGATAGATGGAATCTGGTTGCTATGAGTAACACTGATAGATGGAATCTGGTTGCTATGAGTAACACTGATAGATGGAATCCGGTTGCTATGAGTAACACAGATAGATGGAATATGTTTACTATGAATAACACTGATAGATGGAATCTGGTTGCTATGAGTAATATGGTTGCTATGAGTAACACAGATAGATGGAATCTGGTTGCTATGAGTAACACTGATAGATGGAATCCAGTTGCTATGAGTAACACAGATAGATGGAATCTGGTTGCTATGAGTAACACTGATCGATGGAATCTGGTTGCTATGAGTAACACAGATGGAATCTGGTTGCTATGAGTAACACTGACAGCTGGAATCTGGTTGCTATGAGTAACACTGACATATGGAATCCGGTATGCTATGAGAAAAGGCCACCGTTCACATGGTTTAAAATTAAAACTGGCCGCGATAGTCGCCGGTAACTGCGCGCCGGATGATTGCGCTAGGTACGGCTGCCAATCCGGCAGCAAAACGAAATCCACTGCTCTCATTGAGAACAGTGTAATCTTCGCCCTGCACCGGCCATGGCGAAAGTCCGGCCCGGGTAGAAACAGTGACCATGCACATTATTTACGGCCGATAGGCCCGTAAACAATGAGCATTGACCCTATGGGCCATGGAGAGCGGCCACCCGTCCTGACCCCTTAATCCACGACGGAGGCCCAATAGGCGCACAAATCCGTCGGGATATAACCGTAGTGGACCACGGCCTAACAATGACAGTTGGAATCCGGTTGCTATGAGTAACACTGACAGCTGGAATCTGGTTGCTATGATTATCACAGCTGGAATCTGGTTGCTATAGTAACAGTTGGAATCCGTGCTATAGTAACACTAAGCTGAATCGGTTGTATGATTATCACAGCTGGAATCTGGTTGATATGAGTAACAATGACAGTTGGAATCCGGTTGCTATGAGTAACACTGACAGTTGGAATCCGGTTGCTATGATTATCACAGATGGAATCTAGTTGCTATGAGTAACACTGATAGATGAAATCCGGTTGCTACGAATAACACAATAACATTGAGAGATGGAATCTTACCCATTGCTAGAGACAACACTGTCAGCAAATCTGGTTGCTATAGGTAATGCTGACCTCTGAAATATGATTGGTCGCCATGGTTAACGCTGACATCTGATTGGTTGCTATGGGCAACTGAAATCTGCTACCCACCTACCTAAACATGTGAAAAAACAAATGTGCACAGGACAGTGCCTATGGGAAAGCAAATGGCGGTCGTGTATGAAACTCGCATTTATGGTTTTCATTGCTGTTGTGTTCCTTATTAAATAAGGACGACAAAAACACTGGGCCTCATCTATCAAAGCTGTCTGTCAGTAAGACTGTCCTTGTTGCCCATAGCAACCAGAGCCCATAGCAACAGTCCGAGCCCATAACAACCAGTCAGAACCTATAGCAACCAATCAGCTCATAGCGACCAATCAGAGCTCATAGCAACCAATTAGAGCCCATAGCAACCAATCAGAGCTCATAGCGACGAATCAGAGCTCATAGCGACCAATCAGAGCCCATAGTAACCAATCAGAGCCCATAGCAACCAATCAGAGCCCATATCAACCTGTAGTTGTATCCAAAATATCCAAAAAAATTGATGGTATGAGGATGTGAAGAATGTGTGAACTTGAGATTCATTTGGTTGTTATTTAAAAATGACAGAAATTTAGATATATCTTCAGGGGGGGCCCTCCCATATCAGGAGGAGGTCGTCTATATAACGCCCATACCACCTGATATGGGAGACAAAGATATTATTGTCTGAAAATAGAAATCCCTCCTCCCATGAACCCATGTAAATGTTAGCAATGGAGGGGGAAAATTTGGCCCCCATGGACGCTCCACACAGCTGAAGAAAACACTGTTGATCAAAAGAATGTGAAATATGACATACTTTATGGCCCCATTCACACGGCGGTTTTGGCCACGGGTATCGCCGCGGCTCTCGCAGCGGTTCCCACGGCCAATACCTTGTCGAACCTCGCCGCAAACTCGCGTCTCCCGACGATGGGCGCTGGGCGTGGTCTTGGCGCTGGTGGGCTCGTGGTTAGGGGCGTGGCTTACGCCGAGGGGTTGCCCCCATGAAAATTAATAGCAGGGGGCAAACCGCGCCGCGAGCGGCGGCCCAGCCAAGCGCCACCCGCAGCGACGCCCGAATTGACAGGAGAGTTCTCCACACGCGCGGGTTTGGCCGCGGCCCCGAAGACGCGGCCAAACCCGTGGCGTGTGAATATTAACGCGGTTTCCCATAGGAAACCATGTTAATAAACTAGGCCGCGGTTATGGCCGCGGAAACCGCGTCGGAACCCGCGGTCATAACCGCGGCCAAATCTGTCGTGTGAACAGGACCTATCATTTCTAAAAAAAAAAAAACGTTCTCTTACTTTACAGCTTGGAAACACTTACTGTTTATATCTCACTACGTATAATGATGCAAGGCTAATTGAAAGCATGCATTCTTGGATTCTGCTTGTCTGGTTGTATATTACATCTAATTAAATAAATGTCAGTTTTAAAATAGTACTTTTAGGGTTAACTTCATTAACATGTGCAGGGTAACGCCTGCTTTCTATTTAAACTCTAAACCGGATACCGACAGTCAGATCAGGAATAAGGTGCTCTGCACCGAAACGCCTCGGTCTGTTCCGAATGCTTACTTGACGACACACTATTAAGCACGGTTGGTGATGTTTTACTGCTTGTCTGAAGATTTGTACGAAATTTTAAAGTTTTTTCAATAAAGTATTTGTTATATATTTTTATACACTGGCTTCCCAAATCTATGATTGCACATTGCAATATAATGAGAAGCTGTATCACAGTCTGCCTGCCATTGATTCACCTGTGAGAGCTCCAGGTGTTTACATGCTTCTCTGCTCTATTCCCCAACACGGGAATGTAGCTGGATCACTGTTGTTTTTATACCAAACAAAGCCCCAAGTAACGAAACAGAAACCATAGCGACCAAACAGATCTCAAAGCAACCAATCAGAGCTCATAACAACCAATCAGAGCCCATAGTAACGAATCAGAACCCATATGACCAATCAGAGCTCATAGTAACCAATCAGAGCTCATAACAACCAATCGGAGCCAATAACAACCAGTCAGAACCTCAAGCAACCAATCAGAGCCCATAGCAACCAATCAGAACCCATAGCAACCAATCAGAACCCATAGCAACCAATCAGAACCCATAGTGACCAATCAGAGCTCAAAGCAACCAATCAGAGCTCATAGCAACCAATTAGAACTCATAGCAACCAATCAGAACCCATAGTGACCAATCAGAGCTCAAAGCAACCAATCAGAACCCAAAACAACCAATCAGAACTCATAGCAACCAATCAGAGACCAGCTTTCACTTTGGTAACTGCTCTGGAAAAGTGTAAGCTGCGAGTGGTTGCTATGGGCTCTTATTGGTTGCTATGGGCTCTAGTTGCTATGGACAGCAAGGACAGCCCTATGCTAGTTTTGATAAATGAGGCCCTATGTTCAAGCCAAGATATGGTGCCATTTTCTATTTACAAGGTCTCCTCTATTACACGCAGCTCAGGAGTGCCCGCTGTAAGGGCTGTAATACATTTATAAAATGGCGGCGTACATGCAACCACAGCCACCATTTTCTGCGCCGTGAGGCTGCCGGTATCCAAAGATCCAGAGTCTCCCCTACAATAATAACATTAACCCTTTGATTGAAATCTCCGTACTAATTTTTGGGGGAGAGGAGGGGAGGGGAGTGGCGAGTCGGGGGTCCGGTCACAAACGAAGGGTTTAGTCAGGGATTGAAATCGGCGGATAGCGTGCGCGAGACATCGGCTAGAAAACAGCTTAAGCCCTTTGATTTCGTAGCAAAACTATGAGTAAATAACTGGATTATGTTCAGACGTAGAAAATGGGGATTTATCTTCCCGCAGATGAAGAAAAAAAAAGATTAGAAAAAAGCCTGTAGCGGCCGCCGTTCCCTGCGTGGCGAATTACCTCTGATTTCCCCGCATGCGGCCTGTTATGTGAATAGACCGCGGCGACGGCAGATTCTTTTTTTTTTTAATTTTCTTTCTTTTTAGTTGATAAATTGTAATAAAAAATTTGTTTGAAAAAAATTTAAAAAATAAATGGAGGCGGGGGAGGGAAGCGGGGGTCCGCCGAGGGCGAAGTTTATCGGAAAATTGGCGGGTGGTGAAATTGCGGATGTACCTGCCACGGGCTCGGAGGTAACGGTCGTATCGTCGATGATTCTGATTTTGTTCTGGGGAGAGTTTACAATTTGACGTGGAGATTGAAAGCGAGAGAGAGAGAGCGAGAGAGAGGCGTACAGCGTGACAGCGAGGAGGAGGAGGAGGAGAGGGGACGCTCGCAGAGGACGGGGACGGAAATAGGGAAGAGGGAGAGGACGCCAGGATGAGAGACAGCGAAAGTGACATTGAGAACGAGAGAAAACAACCCAGATAAAAGGGACCGTTCCCATTAGCGGCGTAGAAAATATCAAAGGCCTTTCCGAAACAGACGGTAAAGTCCTTTAATCCGGCATCTGACGGTCTGGAAAATCCGATAATCCGGCATTAGGTAATACAGATAATCTAATAATCCGGCATTAGATAGTACAGATAATCTAACAGGCTGGTATTAGATAGTACAGATAATATAATAGTCCGGGTTTAGATAGTACAGATAATCTAATAATCCACCATTAGATAGTACAGATAATCTAATAGCATGGTATTACATAGTACAGATAATATAATAGTCCAGTATTAGATAGTACAGATAATCTAATAATCCAACATTAGATAGTACAGATAATCTACTAGTCCGCCATTAGATAGTACGGATAATCTGATAGTCCGCCATTAGTTGGTTCAAATAATCTAATAGTCTTGTGTTAGATGGTACACACAATCTAATACTCCTGTATTGGACAGTACAGATAATCTAATAGTCTGGTATTAGGTGGTACACATAATCTAATAATCCGGTTTTAGATAGTACAGATAATCTAATAGTCCGGTATTACATAGTACAGATAATATAATAGTCCGGTATTAGGTGGTACACATAATCTAATAATCCGGCATTAGATAGTACAGATAATCTAATAGTCCGCCCATAGATAGTGCAGATAATCTATATATAAAAAAAAACCTGGTACGGATAATCTAATAGTCTGGCATTAGTGCATATAATCTAGTAGTGCGGCATTTGACAGTATAGATTATTTAATAATCCAGCATTAGATAGTACAGGTAATCTAATAGTCCAGGATTTCATAGTACAGATAATCTAGTAATCTGGAATTTGATAGTACAGATATGTTCACACGGCTGATTGACGGCGTAATTGCGGGACGGATTTCGCCCGCAATTACGCCGTGTGCACGGTGGTGAGGTGGGGGTTCCGGCAGCTCGCCCGCCTCATAGACTTTCATTATCCACGGTGCGTATCCCACCAGGATAAGGTGGATGTCACTTTCTCCCTGCGCGGGGAGAGTAGACGGAATCCATAGTTCTCTATGAGAACTGTGTATTACCGTAATGACTGGGACGGATTTGGTCCCGTATTTCGCGCAGTATGGTGTCCCAAAATAAGCTGTGTGAACATGGCCTAATAGTCAAACATTTGCTAAAATCATTGATAGCAGCAAAATTTATGACTGATAATCCAGAATAGTCCAGTCAACGCTGGATTACAGGAATCCTGTAAATGCACAGTGATGTGCGTCTATTACGAAAACTCACTCCTCTGTTTTTCCTTTGTTTACTGCTGGTGGCACTGGTGGTGGCAGCAAAACTCT
Source organism: Phyllomedusa bahiana (assembly GCA_025379985.1). Lineage (NCBI taxonomy): Eukaryota > Metazoa > Chordata > Amphibia > Anura > Hylidae > Phyllomedusa > Phyllomedusa bahiana. Next base: position 73,355 of record JAODAL010008393.1, on the reverse strand, counting down.
CCAGGGGGGAAACCATCAGCAAGTGATAATGCACTTGCTGACAGGTTCTGCTGCAAAGGAGAGAAGGTAAATTCCTGCTGACAGCGATGAGAATTGGAAGGGGATTTGCGCTCCTGTCTGCTTTCCTTATATTTGGTTTGGGGAGCCTTGCTTTAACTTGTGGTCAATGCTATGAGATGTGAGAAGCGGCCCTGTTACCTGTAGCAACTGTTTAGTGACCACCTTCCATATTTCGAGTTATCAACGCTAAACCGTGATTGGTTGCTATGGACAGAGGATGGATATAAAACTCTTGGAATCGTCCTCTGTCCATTGAGGAGCAGGGGCGACAGGGTTAAAATATGCAGGTAGCACTTATCTGATGTAAGTACAAGGCTGCAACTTCTTCCTCACAGCATTCCAGCTTTCAGAGAGATTGATATGTCCTCAGGGGTTTCCTAATGCCTTGTCTAATCCTCAAGGTGTGAACAGGAAGCAACCTTGTCTGCTGGGGAAACTTGCGTCATACCCGCCGAAATTAGAAAGAGTGACCCTACAGCAGCGACTCTGAGATCCAAGGTTGCCTGCATGAAGCCAGAGTGCCAGGACTGACTGACAGGTGTATGGCCTCTCATGCCCATGAAGAGAGCAGAGTGACTTGTAAAAATATGTGCTATAAAATACTACTATAATACTGCCCCTATGTACAAGAATATAACTACTATAATACTACCCCTATGTACAGGAATATAACTACTATAATACTGCTCCTATGCACAAGAATATAACTACTACAATACTGCCCCTATGTACAAGAATATAACTACTACAATACTGTCCTCATGTACAAGAATATAACTACTATAATACTGCCCCTATGTATAAGAATATAACTACTATAATACTGAACACTATGTACAAGAATAAAACTACTATAAGACTGCCCCTATGTACAAGAATATAACTACTATAATACTGCCTCCTATGTATAAGAATATAACTACTATAATACTGCCCCCTATGTACATGAATATAACTACTATAATACTGCCCCCTATGTACAAGAATATAACTACTATAATACTGCCCCTATGTACAAGAATATAACTACTATAATACTGCCCCCTATTTACAAGAATATAACTACTATAATACTGCCTCCTATGTACAAGAATATAACTACTATAATACTGCCCCTATTTACAAGAATATAACTACTATAATACTGCTCCCTATGTACAAGAATATAACTACTATAATACTGCCCCCTATGTACAAGAATATAACTACTATAATACGCCTCCTATGTATAAGAATATAACTACTATAATGTGCCCCCTATTGTAAGGAATATAACTACTATAATACTTCCTCTATGTACAAGAATATAACTACTATAATACTGCTCCTATGTACAAGAATATAACTACTATAATACTGCTCCCTATGTACAAGAATATAACTACTATAATACTGCTCCTATGTACAAGAATAGAACTACTATAATACTGCCCCCTATGTACAAGAATAGAACTACTATAATACTGCCCCTATGTACAAGAATATAACTACTATAATACTGCTCCTATGTACAAGAATATAATAATATAATACTGCCTCCTATGTAAAGAATATAACTACTATAATACTGCCCCCTATGTACAAGAATTAACTACTATAATCTGCCCTATGTACAAGAATATAACTACTATAATACTGCCCTATGTACAAATGATATAATACTTATATACTGCCCCTTGTACAGAGAAATATAACTACTATAATACTGCCCTATGTACAAGAATATAACTACTATAATACTGCTCCTATGTACAAGAATATAACTGCTTAATACTGCCTCCTTGTACAAGAATATATCTACTTATAATAGCCTCCTATGTACAAGAAATATACTATAATACTGCTCCTATGTACAAGAATATAACTACTATAATACTGCCCCTATGTACAAGAATATAACTACTATAATACTGCTTCTATGTACAAGAATATAACTGCTATAATACTGCCCCCCATGTACAATAATATAACTACTATAATACTGCTGTGATTTTCTGTGGCTGTAGAGTCAGTGATATGATTGGGGACAGAGCTGCGGTTGTTGTGATGTGGGGAGCCCTCCTCGGTCTGTGGAGTAGGATTCGGTCTTTTCTCGCTCTCTCGCCCCCTGTCTGCCGCTGTTCTCTGACCTGCGCCTCTCGGCGGTGTTTGAAGTAGCGCTGACTCCATCTCTGTCTCTCATGCACTAATGACTTATAAGCTGTGTGACAGTTCTGCAATCAGGAGCCCATCACACAGATTCTCCTGGAACACGGTTGGTCGCGTTGAGCGCAGGATGTTGTTGGTCGCCTGGGACGGCGCGTTCCCCTCCCCCCCCCATCCTTTAGTCGCTTATAGCTATTCCAGGTGAACTGATGCTCTATAATCGACTCCGAGTCCTGTACAGATGTAGCAGAGCTGAGTTTGTCTGTGGGGCTGCATTGTTTTCTCACAAGTATAACCTGTATAAAATAATGTTTTTGATTCACCTGCAGTCCTATGTAAAACTACAGATGACATCTTACTATGTCATCATGTGTTGAAGACAGATGCGCACTGTGGTCTCCCCATGTATGACACCTAAACTTAGGTTGCCAGACCGGAATGGATCCCAGGTAAAGAAACCGGCGAAATTCACAGGATATAACTTTAACCGTTTGCTTGCAGTCCTATGTAAAACCACAGATTAGTCATTACGAAATCAATGGTAAAATAATATTGTAGGTTTTCTTGCAGTCCCATGTAAAATCACAGATTATTTATTACAAAATCAATGCTAAAATAATAGTGTAGGTTTTCGTGCAGTCCTATGTAAAATCACAGATTATTCGTTTTGAAATCAATGCTAAAATAATGTTATAGGTTTTCCTTCTGTTCTATGTAAAACCACAGATTAATCGTTATGAAATCATAGCTAAAATAAAGTCCTGCAGTCCCATGTAAAACCACAGATTATTCATTACGAAATCATAGCTAAAATAGTGTAGTAGGTTTGCCTGCAGTCCTGTGTAAAATCACAAATGATACATTATGTAGTCGTAGCTAAAATGATGTTGCATGTTTGCCTTCAGTCCTATGTAAAATCTCAGATGACAACTCATTTCAGGAGAGTACTAAGTTCATGTGCAGTCTTAGATAAATTAGGAGACATAGTATGCTGTCATGCAGTCCTATGTAAAATAAGGGACAGAGAATACTCTTATGCTGCCCTTTGTAAAATATGGGACAGAGTATGCTCTTATGCAGTCCTATGTAAAATAGGTGCCAATATGCTCCCACGCAGTCCTATGTAAAATAGGGGACAGAGTATGCGCTAAGGCAGTCCTTTGTAAAATATGAGACAGAGTATACTCATACAGTTCTATGTAAAATGGGGGACAGAGAATACTCTTATGCAGCCCTTTGTAAAATAGAGAACAGAGTATGCGATATGCAGTCCTATGTAAAATTGGGGACAGAGTATGTGCTATGCAGTCCTTTGTAAAATAGGTGCCAGTATGCTCTCATCCAGTCTTATGTAAAATAGGGGACAGAGAATACTCTTATGCAGTCCTATGTAAAATAGGAGGCAGAGTATGCGCTATGCAGTCCTGTGTAAAATAGAGGCAGAGTATGCTCTCATGCAGTCCTATGTAAAATAGGGGACAGAATATGCGCTGCTGCAGTCCTATGTAAAATAGAGGACAGGGTATGCTCTCATACAGTCCTATGTAAAATAGGGGACAGAGTATACTCTCATGCAGTCCTATGTAAAACAGTGGACTGAGTATGCGCTATTGCAGTCCTATGTAAAATAGGGGACAGAGTATGCGCTAATGCAGTACTATGTAAAATAGGAGACATAGTATGCTCTCATACAGTCCTATGTAAAATAGGAGACAGAGTATGCTCTCATACAGTCCTATGTAAAATAGGAGACAGAGTATGCTCTCATACAGTCCTTTGTAAAATAGGAGACAGAGTATGCTCTCATACAGTCTTATGTAAAATAGGGGACAGAGTATGCTCTCATACAGTCCTATGTAAAATAGGAGACAGTATGATCTCAAACAGTACAATTTAAAATAAGAGACAGAGAATTCACAAATACAGTCCTATGTAAAATAGGAGACAGAGTATGCTCTCATACAGTCCTATGTAAAATAGGAGACAGAGTATGCTCTCATACAGTCCTATGTAAAATGGGGGACTGAGAACTCTCTTATGCAGTCCTATGTAAAATAGAGGACAAGAGTATGCGCTGTGCAGTCCTATGTAAAATAGAGGACAAGAGTATGCGCTGTGCAGTCCTATGTAAAATAGAGGACAAGAGTATGTGCTGTGCAGTCCTATGTAAAATAGAGGACAGAGTATGCGCTATGCAGTCCTATGTAAAATAGAGGACAGAGTATGCGCTATGCAGTCCTATGTAAAATAGAGGACAGACTATGCGCTATGCAGTCCTATGTAAAATAGGAGACAGAGTATTCTCTCATACAGTCCTATCTAAAGAGACAAAGGACACTGTTGTGCCAGATAACCGACTCGGCTCTGCTACATTCGCACGCTGGAACCTTGCCGCCGCTTTGGCCTCCGTGCTGATTGCAGGAATTTTGGGGGTCTGCTCCACGTGTAAATCCTCTCATAGGGAGTTTCATGAAATATTGGAGCTGGCTGGAGGAGATCAGTGAGGCCCCCACCTCCCCAAAGCCAAATCTCTGTGGGTGGGCAACATCCTGCTCCTCAGTCACCTCCCCACGGCTGCCAAGCTGGTCAGATTCAGGCCGATTGTCAAAATGAGGCCTGCTGGGTATAAAGAGGAGGGTACGGGGAGGAGGGGGGAAGGGGGCTGCTGGGGTATAACCGAAAAGAAAGCAAATCACATTAGACGCGTGGGATGTGGAGTGCTGCACTTACCTCTAACCAACCCTCTGAATTCAGCGGACCCCGCCGGCGCAGGAAAGGTCACAAGTAATTGGGAAAGCGGAATTTTTTTTTTTTGTTATTTAAATCATAATAATAGAAATGTTAAGAGGAACAAAAACCAAAATACAGATTCCTCCAATTCTCTTCCCCAGGGGCAGGCGCTGGATCCTCTGGGTCAGCCTCCAGTTTTGGCGTAGAAGCAAGTTCCCTGGTCTTCATCATTTAACCCCTCTACAGGGATCAGGACGCCTCCTTGGCTCTACCCCCAGTGGGGTCACTCACAGCGATAGCAAAGGTGCAAGCGAGGTGCCGAAAAATTAGACGGAGACGGAGGTCAGAGCAGGCAGCACTTTTGGGAGTGGATAAACAAGCAGAAGGTCAGGATAGGCAGTAAACGAGTAGAAGGAAGGGCAAGCAGAGTACTTTTCCTGAGTAGGTAGACATGCCAGAGGTCAGGACAGGCAGCAGACAAACTGAAGGTCAGGGCAGGTGGGGGACTTTTATGAATAGGTAGACAGGCCATAGGTCAGGGCAGGCAGGAGACAAACTGAAGGTTAGGGCAGGTAGTGGACTTTCACGAATAGGCCGCCAGCCAGAGGTCGGGGCAGGCAGGAGACAAACTGAAGGTCAGGGCAGGTGGGGGACTTTCATGAATAGGTAGACAGGCCAGAGGTCAGGGCAGGCAGGGGACAAACTGAAGGTCAGGGCAGGTGGGGGACTTTTATGAATAGGTAGGCAGGCCAGAGGTCAGGGCAGGCAGGAGACAAACTGAAGGTCAGGGCAGGTGGGGGACTTTTATGAATAGGTAGACAGGCCAGAGGTCAGGGCAGGCAGCAGACAAACTGAAGGTTAGGGCAGGTAGAGGACTTTCATGAATAGGCAGACAGGCCAGAGGTCGGGGCAGGCAGGAGACGAACTGAAGGTCAGGGCAGGTGGGGGACTTTCATGAATAGGTAGACAGGCCAGAGGTCGGGGCAGGCAGGAGATGAACTGAAGATCAGGGCAGGTGGGGGACTTTCATGAATAGGTAGACAGGCCAGAGGTCGGGGCAGGCAGGAGATGAACTGAAGATCAGGGCAGGTGGGGGACTTTTATGAATAGGTAGACAGGCCAGAGGTCAGGGCAGGCAGCAGACAAACTGAAGGTTAGGGCAGGTAGAGGACTTTCATGAATAGGCAGACAGGCCAGAGGCCAGGGCAGGCAGGAGACAAACTGAAGGTTAGGGCAGGCAGAGTACTTTTATGAATGGGTAGACAGGCTGGAAGTCAAGGCAGGCAGCAGAAAATAAGACGGTTGGGACAAGTGGAGTATGTTGTGAATGGTTAGACAGGCTAGAGGTCAGGGCAGGCAGCATTTCTGTGAATGGGTAGACAGGCTGGAGGTCAGAACAAGCAGCAGACAAGCAGAAAGGTAGGGAAGATGAAGTACTTTCATGAATGGCTTGATAGGCTGGAGATAAGGGCAGGCGGCAGAAAATCAGAAGGTCAGAGGGGACAAGGAGTTTGGTGAATGGGTAGAAAAGCTGGAGGTCAAGGCAGGCTGCAAACAAGCAGGAGGTTAGGGCAGACAGAGTACTCTGGTGAATAGGTAGGCAGGCTGGAGGTCAGAGTAGACAGCAGACAAGCAGAAGGTCAGGGCACAAAAAGAACTTTCATGAATGGGTAGAAGGGCCAAAGGTCAGGACAAAAGGAATACTTCCTGAGTGGGTAGACAGGTCGGAGGTCAGGACAGGCAGTAGACAAGCAGATGGTCAGGGAAGATGGAGTACTTTTGTGAATGACTAGACAGTCTGGAGATAAGGGCAGATATAAAAACAGAAAGTCAGGGCAGACAAGGGGTTTGGTGCATGGGTAGACAAACTAGAGGTCAGGGCAGCAGACAAGAAAAAGGTCAAGGCAGGCAGAGTACTTTCGTGAATGGGTAAACAAGCTGGAGGTCAAGATAGGCAGCAGAAAAGAAGAAGGTCCGGGAAGGTGGAGTACATGGCAATGCTATGAAGCAAACCAATAAAATAGCAATGGAATTGGGATGGAGGTCCCCTTTAAGATGGATCAGGTGGCAAGTCACTGGCCCTTTAAATCCACAGGAAATGTGGATCCTAGGGAGTAGCTTGCAGCAGGTGAGCGAGGCTGCTAATGAACTGAGGACCAGATATAAACTAACGATCCCACATTGTACAAAATTTTTGGAAAACTGGGTGACAGCCCATACACTCAGAATTACAGCTTTTCCTTTTACTGAAGATAAATGAAGCTGATCCAGGCTGGGACTAGGCCTCGGGGAAAACCCTGGACATGGTGGAGAAAGGCAAAAAAAGAAAGAGGCATGTGCAATTATTTACAGAAGTTGTAGGGTGGGCCCAAGAATCAACTCCACTGGTGGGCCCCAAGAATCAACTCCCCTGGTGGGCCCCAAGAAACAAAGCTCCTGGTGGGTCCCAGAAGCAACTCCACTGTTGGCCACAAGAATCACAACCACTGAAGGCCACAAGAATCACCTCCACTGGTGGCCCCAAGAATCATCTCCACTGGTGGCCCCAAGAATCAACTCCACTGGTGGCCCCAAGAATCATCTCCACGGGTGGGCCCCAAGAATCAACTCCTCTCGTGGCCTCAAGAATTGCTTCCACTAGTAGCCCCAAGAATCACCTCCACTGTTGGCCCCCAAGGATCACCTCCACTGTTGGCCCCCAAGGATCACCTCCACTGGTGGTCCCCAAGAATCAACTCCACTGGTGGTCCCCAAGAATCACCTCCTCTGGTGGGCCCCAAGAATCAACTCCACTGGTGGCCCCCAAGAATCAACTTCACTGGTGGTCCCAAGAATCAACCCCACTGGTCGTCCCAAGAATCAGCTCCACTGGTGGGCCCAAGAATCAGCTCCACTGGTGGCCCCAAGAATCAACTCCACTGGTGGCCCCAAGAATCAGCTCCACTGGTGGCCCCAAGAATCATCTCCACTGGTGGCCCCAAGGATCACCTCCGCTGGTGGCCCCAGGAATCAACTTCACTAGTGGACCGAAGAATCATCTCCACTGGTGGTCCCCATGAATCATCTCCACTGGTGGCCCCAAGAATCAACTCCACTGGTGGGCCCTAAGAATCATCTCCACTGGTGTGCCCCAAGAATCAACTCCACTGGTGGGGCCCAAGAATCATCTCCACTGGTGGGCCCCAAGAATCATCTCCACTGGAGGACCCAAGAATCAACCCCACTGGTGTGCCCCAAGAATCATCTCCACTGGAGGACCCAAGAATCAACTCCACTGGTGGCCCCAAGAATCAACTCCACTGGAGGACCCAAGAATCAACTCCACTGGTGGCTCCAAGAACCAACTCCACTGGTGAGCTCCAAGAATCAACTCCACTGGTGGCCCCAAGAATCATCTCCACTGGTGGCTCCAAGAATCATCTCCACTGGTGGCCCCAAGAATCAACTCCACTGGTGGCTCCAAGAATCAACTCCACTGGTGGCTCCAAGAATCAACTCCACTGGTGGCTCCAAGAATCAACTCCACTAGTGGGCCCCAAGAATCAACTCCACTGGCGGCCCCAAGAATCAACTCCACTGGCGGGCCCCAAGAATCAACTCCACTGGTGGACCCAAGAGTCATCTCCACTGGTGGCCCCAAGTATCATCTCCACTGGTGGCTCCAAGAATCAACTCCACTGGTGTTCCCCTGGCAACCCAGTCCAAATTGTAGCTGATTATGAGGACCCCCAGCTGGGTAGGTGTCCAGTTTCTCTACAGCTCCTCCGCGGGGCATTCCTAATGACATCAATGAACTCTCCATATAACACATGGACGTGCGTGCCGGGTCCTCCAGAGCAAGAAATGCCCTTGATCCGACCCCGACCGATCATACATTGGTGACACATTGGAGGGAACCCTCAGCTCTGCGAAGTTTCGGGTTTTCAGCCGACTTGGATAATAACCTTGGTTTTAATTTCATTGTCGCAATTATATCGGCGCTGTCGTCTCGTCGCATGTTAATGCAGCGCATTGTAAATGAGGCCGCCATGCAGGGGCCACACGGCGCCTCGGACGTGTCTCTGGTGGCCTTCTGCAGAAGGCCGGCTCTGTCATCGTGAGTCATGTGCGAGAAGGGACAAGGCTACATCTGTTGTGCAGACAGATCTGGCACACAGCGCTCCCCCCTACCACCACCCAGTAAATGGAAATCAATCGTGTGGCCTGAGTGCGGGTGTCAGTGCTGGAAGCGGGGAGGGGGGCGCCCAACCGTAGTGCGCACCCCCCACCCCATTATTTCACCATTAGTCGCCTGGCATTGGATGCACTTATACTGTACATCACTCTGCACAATCTTCCTGTGCAGTAAGTGAGATACTCCACGAATTTCCCCCGAGAGCCATGAAGCTGGAATGTAATAGGGACAGCAGACAGAGTGGTACCGCGCTGTAATAAGGCACTTACCGGGGCACACGTCGTGTCACATCACAAGCTTCATGATCAGATTCTTCTTCCTGATGTCCTAAACGCATCCGAGAGAAGGTTTTACCACTAAGTAAATTTCCCCTTTGAAGCTACTTTAAAAAGGATGTCCATTTTTGAACAGCATTTTAGGTATAGACATAGCTGATATAGAAAGTGTTATACTCCAGGGCTGCGCTCACTATTCTGCTGGTGCAGTCACTGTGTACATACATTACTTATCCTGTACTGATCCTGAGTTATATCCTGTATTATCCTCCAGAGCTGCACTCACTATTCTGCTGGTGCAGTCACTGTACATACATTACTTATCCTGTACTGATCCTGAGTTACATCCTGTATTATCCTCCAGAGCTGCACTCACTATTCTGCTGGTGCAATCACTGTGTACATACATTACTTATCCTGTACTGATTCTGAGATACATCCTGTATTATCCTCCAGAGCTGCGCTCACTATTCTGTAAGCTGCAGAGCTAAAATCTCCCAACAGTCACTGTTTGTACATAACTTGCTGAGCCCCGCCCAATGCTTGTCACAACACCACCCTAGAGAAGAATTTAAAGGAAACTCCATTTTATTATATTAATTTATTTCATGTTTTCTTATTAAAAATAAATTTTAACCTTTCAATGATAGATATGAGATAGATAGATAGATAGATAGATATGAGATAGATAGATAGATAGATATGAGATAGATAGATATGGGATAGATAGATAGATAGATAGATATGAGATAGATAGATAGATAGATATGAGATAGATAGATATGAGATAGATAGATATGAGATAGATAGATAGATATGTTATAGATAGATAGATAGGAGATAGATAGATATGAGATAGATAGATATATATGAGATAGATATATATGAGATAGATAGATAGATAGATATGAGATAGATAGATATGAGATAGATAGATAGATATGAGATAGATAGATATGGGATAGATAGATAGATATGAGATAGATATATATGAGATAGATAGATAGATAGATAGATAGATATGAGATAGATAGATATGGGATAGATAGATATATATGAGATAGATATATATGAGATAGATATGAGTTAGATAGATAGATAGATATGGGATAGATAGATAGATAGATAGAATATCCTGTGATAGCTGCGCTTTTCCTGGCATTGCTGTATATTTGCGCCGCTCTTGTCCGCGCCGCCGCTGTAATTCGCTGCTGAGAATAGCAGCCATATTTGGGTCCATCATCTCGGCGGCTTGTCTAATGATGTGTAGTTTCTAACTGTCCTTGAATCCACAAGCTCACACTGTGCCATTGAAGTGAAGCAGTCGGCTATAGAACGCACTGATAAAAAGAGGTTTCATTAAAACTGAATATATGTATGGGGCGGGAGGGAGAGGGGCGAGCCGAAAACCTCTACTTGTATCATAGACACTGCTATATACTGTACCCTTGGTTATATGGATGTAAGAGCTGCTAAGTAGCCAAAATATCTACTCCAGGAAAGCCTTCATGCATGGCCCCGTTCATCCTGAGCTCCCTGCTTCATGGATCGAAAACCAAACCTAGTTAGGACTGACACTAAGCAATTAGAAGTAACAGGAGAATAGGAGAACAGCAAATAACAGTGCAGTGATTTTAGCCATTCATTCAGATGGGTGACAGCCCCTTGGGTTGTGTATTGGGGTTCATCACCAGTATCTGCTACTTATTTTGGATGTTTGATGTTACATAAGAGGAGAACTTACAGAGTAAGTAGATAGATATTAGATAGATAGATATGAGATAGATAGATAGATAGATATGAGATAGATAGATAGATAGATATGAGATAGATAGATATCCTGTATTGATCCTGCGTTACATCCTGTATTATACTCCAGAGCTGCACTCACTATTCTGCTGGTGCAGTCACTGTACATACATTACTTATCCTGTACTGATCCTGAGTTACATCCTGTATTATCCTCCAGAGCTGCACTCACTATTCTGCTGGTGCAGTCACTGTGTACATACATTACTTATCCTGTACTGACCCTGAGTTACATCCTGTATTATACTCCAGAGCTGCACTCACTATTATGCTGGTGCAATCACTGTGTACATCAGAGCCTCAGCAATAGATGAATCCGGCCTGGTCTGATGGATCATGTTGTCCATCAGGTGGAAGGACAGGGGTTGAGAATTATCCAGGAACATGATAAGGGGCTCCAGAGTTGTAGACCTGGTCAGAGGGCCCATGCTGACACCGAAAGTGTCTACAGTGTGGACCTGGTCTGGTGGATCACGTTTTCCTTCATTTTCGGGACTGTCCAGGAATGAGGACAATGATCGACAAGTCCTCCATCTGAGCCCTGGAGGCCGCACCTCACGTCGTCCAGGATCTGCTGCCGATCCCACAGGACACCTCTGAGGTTTCGTGGAGTCCAGGGCAGATCAGATCTTGAGGGCCACCTACAGTAGACATCTGGTCTTAATGTTCTGGCTGATCGCCATACACGTTCCTCATCTGGTGGGTTCGGAGAGGGGCGTGAAGCTGCACGAATTCTCAGATTGGATTGAATTTTTTTTTTTAATCACAGCGTTCAGGATATATCTGTAATAGGAAAGTGCTCGGGGCGCTCACAAAGGATCCTCTGATCTAGAGTCTCTTTGGTGTCTCCTCTAATCAGAGAAAGTCGCACCTGGTGACAGAGCAGAGGACTTGTACTTGGGTCCGCCGTCATTTGAATGACTGGATGCATTTGGGAATTCTTCCCCCCTTTTGAGGGGCTCTTAGCATTTCTTAAAGAGAACCGCACCGTTATATTGGAGAATCGCATGAGTGACAATTCCATAGTATAGTGTGGAATTGTGGGGGTTCCGAAACCATGTTCCCTCGGGATCTGGAAGGGGACCCAGTGGTCAGACCCTCACCAATTAGACATTTGCGGCAGGTACTTCATACACCATAGGTGTCCTTGGTAAGGCCGCGTTCACATCTGGGTCAGAGGTTCCGTTCATCAAAAAAAGATGCAAAAGTATTGTAGCAGGTTGTGTTATTTGGCCCGGTCAAATGATGGACCCCATGATGGAGACTTGATGGATCTCGTTACTGGAAATTGGGTCCGTTGAGTGCCAATGGTGTCCTGTTGTAGTAAATGGAATCCATTGGACGCCGTTGACGTCCTATTATAGTAGATGGGGTCAGTTGGCCGTTGATGTCCTATTATAGTAAATGAGGTCCATTGGGTGTTGGTGTCATACTTTAGTAAATGGTGTCCTATTAAAGTAAATGGGGTCGTTGGGCGTTGGTGTCCTTTTATAGTAAATGAGGTCCATTGGGTGTTGGTGTCATACTTTAGTAAATGGTGTCCTATTAAAGTAAATGGTGTCCTATTAAAGTAAATGGGGTCGTTGGGTGTTGGTGTCCTTTTATAGTAAATGAGGTTTATTGGGTGTTGGTGTTGTACTATACAAAAAGGTGTCTGTTGGGTGATGACGGTGTCCTATTATAGTAATTGGGCTCCATTGGGTGCTGATGGTGTCCTATTATCATAAAAGGAGGCCGTTGGTGTCTTGTTATAGTAAGTGAGGTCTCCATTGGGTGCCGTTAGTGTCTTATTATCATAAATGGAGGCTGTTGGGTGTTGGTGTTGTGTCATAGGTTAGTGGTGTCTGCTGGGTGCCGATGGTGTCCTGTTATAGTTAATGGGCTCCGTTGGGTGCTGATGGGGTCCTATTAAAGTAAATGGGGTCTGTTGGACATTGGTGTCCATTTATAGTAAATTAGGTTCATTTGGTGTTGGTGTTGTACTATAGTAAAGAGTGGCTGTTTGGTGATGATGGTGTCCTATTATAGTAATTAGGCTCCATTGGGTGCTGGTAGTTTCCTATTATCATAAATGGAGGCTGTTGGAGGTCTCCATTGGTCGCTGGTGGTGTCCTATTATCATAAATGGAGGCTGTTGGTGTCCTATTTTAGTAAGTGAGCTCTTTATTGGGTGCTGATGGTGTCCTATTCTCATAAATGGAGGCTGTTGGAGGTTTTCTTTTGGGTGCTGTGGGTGTCCTATTATCATAAATGGAGGCTGTTAGTGTCCTATTTTAGTAAGTGAGCTCTTCATTGGGTGCTGATGGTGTCCTATTCTCATAAATGGAGGCTGTTGGAGGTTTTCATTTGGGTGCTGTGGGTGTCCTATTATCATAAATGGAGGCTGTTGGTGTCCTATTATAGTAAGTGATGTCCCCATTGGGTGTTGGTGGTGCCCTCTGATACTAAATGGGCTCTGTTGGGTGCTGATGGTGCCCTCTGATACTAAATGGGCTCTGTTGGGTGCTGATGGTGCCCTCTGATACTAAATGGGCTCTGTTGGGTGCTGATGGTGCCCTCTGATACTAAATGGGCTCTGTTGGGTGCTGATGGTGCCCTCTGATACTAAATGGGCTCTGTTGGGTGCTGATGGTGCCCTATTAAATTAAATTGGGTTTTGGTGCTGATGGTGCTCTATTAAAGTAAATGGTAAATTGGGTGCTGCTGGTGTCCGTAATGTAATCGATGTGGCTTCACCGTTCCGGTTTCCTATCACAAAACCCAGAATGGTGAAAACTGGAAATAGCGCGGATGAGAACGTAGCTTTGCTAAACAGTTCTCAGAACCACAAAGGTTTTTTTTCTTCTTCTGCCACAAAAAACAGAAAAGCCTCCATAGATAAGGAAAACAAGACAGCAACACCCCAAAAACACAACTAAGGGTATGTTCACACGGCTTAAAATGCAGCGTGTTGCGGCGCGCATTTTGCCGCATACTACGCTTTTTGTACGCAGTGAAATGCGCCCCGCAATTACGGTAATTCATAGCCCTCATAGAGAGCTATAGATTACGCCTCCTCTCCCTGCGCGTACAATACGATCGTAGCGGGAGGGGGGGAGAATTGACATGTCACTTTTTAGCGGCGATTTAGCGGCACTGACAATGCACATCTATGGGCTCTGGAATTACGCGCTGGTCAACGCGTGGTTCCAAGACACCCGGCGTATTGCGGCGTGTACTATGCGCCGCAATACGCCGGGTGAACATGCCCTAAATCTTTCCCCAACTGTTCCTTTCCCATATCTGCCCCTAACAAATCCGAGTGTCGTCCAATATGTCCTCCATATCGCCACCCACTTTCCCGGACCCCTGAGTGTCCGTTCCCCCCCGCACTCCCTCCCCTGCTCCCGCAGTCTCGTCATATCAATGCAACTTTGCAAATTGAAAAAAAAAATTAAAAATTCTTTGAATTTTTGTTCTAGTCTGCGGTCTGTGGTTGTTTTTGTTGTTGTTGTGATACTACGGTCTTGGTGGAGCATTGTCTAACCCCCGCCAACCCTCCCTTGGTCACCTCCGTCCCTTCCTATAGGTGACCTTGGAAGAGTTAATGACTGATAGAATTTCGGATGTTTTATTGATGGAGCCGGGGAATAGAATCTGGATGAGAGCACAAGAAGTCGGAGCTGGCTCGACCCCCTCCCGCGCCCACCGCGCCCCCCCTCCCCTCAATCTTCTTTTTGCCTCCTGAGGATAGCCAGCAAAGAGCAAGAGCTCTCTGTCTCTCCCTGACCCTTCTCGTTGGCATTTCGGGTTCCTTTTGCTTTCTATTCCTGGCACAAACAGGCAGCCACACACTCATCCACACAAAAACACAGCACACGAGAGGGGAGAGGGAGGGGGACACGCCACCTACTCCCCAAACAAAGGCTGCCGTGCCAGTAGCATCTCCGCACATCCAAGCCCCCGACCTGATGTCTCAATAGACACTGTCAATGACCCCCACCCTCGCCCCAACGCCGCCGCGCTCTCCTCCCCACTATGCTGTCTACTCTCACACCCCTCCTACTTCTGCCTCTTACATTTTCAGGCTGGATGCTACAGCGGCCGTTCCTAATTACCTCTTATCCCCAGTGGTTTGTGAATAATCACCGCTGAGAAGCATTGAAGTGTTGCTGCTGAGGAGGATGAAAAATATGAATTGTGCCATTTTTCACGTCTAAGGACATAACCTTGGTCACCGTGCTACAGCGGAGGCGAGAGCGCAAGCCGAGGAGACATCTCAGGTACCTTTCCTTAATTTTCTATGCCATCTATTTCTATGAGTTTCGGAATTATTTGTGTGGCTAGAACAGGAGGACGAGGGGAGGTGGAAGCTCGGCGTTCTTCATAGTTGACTTTCCAAACAATGCAGAGGTTGGGATGGACGTGGACCACATCTTGGCTTATGGAAGTATAGGTTGACAACAAGGATGACGATGGAGGTGGTTGGGATGGACATAGACCACATCTTGGCTTATGGAAGTATAGGTTGACAACAAGGATGACCATGGAGGTGGTTGGGATGGACATAGACCACATCTTGGCTTATGGAAGTATAGGTTGACACCAAGGATGACCATGGAGGTGAAGGTGGTTGGGATGGACATAGACCACATCTTGGCTTGGAAGTATAGGTGACACCAGGGATGACCATGGAGGTGGAGGTGGTTGGGATGGACATAGACCACATCTTGGCTTTTGGTAGTATAGGTTGTCAGCAAGGATGACCGTGGTGGTGGAGGTGGTTGGGATGGACATAGACCACATCTTGGCTTATGGAAGTATAGGTTGACACCAAGGATGACCGTGGAGGTGGTTGGGATGGACATAGACCACATCTTGGCTTGGAAGTATAGGTTGACACCGAGGATGACCATGGAGGTGGAGGTGGTTGGGATGGACATAGACCACATCTTGGCTTGGAAGTATAGGTTGACACCCAGGATGACCATGGAGGTGGAGGTGGTTGGGATGGACATAGACCACATCTTGGCTTATGGAAGTATAGGTTGACAACAAGAATGACCGTGGAGGTGGTTATGATGGACATAGACCACATCTTGGCTTATGGAAGTATAGGTTGACACCAAGGATGACCATGGAGGTGGAGGTGGTTGGGATGGACATAGACCACATCTTTTCTTATGGAAGTATAGGTTAACACCAAGGATGACCATGGAGGTGGAGGTGGTTGGGATGGACATAGACCACATCTTGGCTTATGGAAGTATACGTTGACACAAAGGATGACCAAGGAGGTGACGGTGGTTGAGATGGACATAGACCACATCTTGGCTTGGAAGTATAGGTTGACACCAAGGATGACCATGGAGGTGGAGGTGGTTGGTATGGACATAGACCACATCTTGGCTTGGAAGTATAGGTTGACACCAAGGATGACCATGGAGGTGGAGGTGGTTGGGATGGACAAAGACCACATCTTGGCTTATGAAAGTATAGGTTGACACCAAGGATGACCATGGAGGTAAAGGTTCTATTCTTCTACTGTTGTCCTTGTGGTGGCACACTGGGTCCCATAGGTGACGCCTGAAGTTCCCAGCACTCGATGTCCTTGTTTGTAGACCATTAGCTTGCACCAGGGGAAGTCGAGGAATATGGTCGCATGTTGTGGTGATACTTGGAGCACAGTGCATGTTCTGGATCCTACGTGATATTATTACGGTTTTTTTTTCACATCCCCTTAGAGTGTCCTGTTATACAAAATAGGGACCTATTGGTTTTCACATCCTGGTATGAGGTTGAAATGGGGGACAGGGGTTTTCTCAACATGGGGCAATTGCTAAAAGGCAATCGCGGATATGGATAAAGCTTTGTTGTGAACCATTTGAGCATTAACCTCTTCTCTTCTCTCTTCTGGTTTTTACATTTCGGGTTTTCACATCCCAGCATAGTGTCCTGTTTTAGGAAATGGGGTCCTTGGCGTGATTAGTTTTCACATTTTTGGTTTCCGCATCCCGATTTAGTCCTTGAATTTTATCAACTAGGGGCAATTGCTTAGAAGGCAATCGCTGATACAGAGTAAAGCTTTGTTGTGATCCAAATGAGCATTAACCTCTTTTCTACCAGGGTCATGTGTCGCGTGGATGGTTTTCAAATTTTGGGTTCTCACACCCCGGTATAGTCCTATAAGCATTTCGGCTTGAGGTCTAAATGGGGATCGCAGGTTTATCAACAACAGGCAAATGCTAAATAGCAATCGCTGATACAGGGTAAAGCTTTGTTGTGATCCAAATGGGCATTAACCTCTTCTCTACCAGGATCATGTGTCACGCGGGTGGTTTTAAAATTTTGGGTTTTCACACCCCAGTATAGTGTCCTCTTATAATAATTGGGGTTCATGGCGCAGATTGGTTTTCACATTTTTAGGTTTTGACACCCCAGTGTGGTCCTATAAGCGTTTCGGCCTGAGGTCTAAATGAGGATCTCCGGTTTATCAACAACGGGCAATTGCTAAAAAGCAATCGATGATACTGGTAAAGCTTTGTTGTGAATCAAATGAGCATTAACCTCTTCTCTTCCAGGGTCATGTTGTATCAATGGTTTCACATTTTGGGTTTTCACATCCCGGTATAGTGCTTGAGGTCAGGTTTTATCAACAGGAGGCAATTGCTAAAAGGCAATTGCAAATACGGGTTAAACTTTGTTGTGAACAAAATGGGTATTAACCTCTTCTCTACCTGGGTCATGTTGCCCCAATGGTTTTCACATTTCGGGTTTTCATACCCTGGTATTGTCCTATAAGGGTTGAAATGGGAATCGGGAGTTTTATCAACAAGGGGCAATTGCTAAAAGGCAATCGCTGATACAGGGTAAAGGTTTTTTGAGTATGAAATAGACATTAACCTCTTCTCTACTAGGGTCATGTTGCTGCACAATCTACATAATTTGATGCCCATTTCTGTGATCTTAATGGTTCTACCTTACGAAGGTGGGGGCTCGATCATCCATTTATATAGGAGCCCAATTCTAGGTTCGCCAGAGCGGTGCCCGGAACCCACCAACATAGGAGAGAACTTCTCCCAACCTTGTCCCTTTGCAAGTTACGGCTTGGGGGTTGGAAGAGTTAAAATTTGACAAGCCGTTAGATCATGGCGTCCATTAACCCTTACGTGGCCGGTGATTGGCGTTTGATGAATGAATGAGGAGCTCGGGTTGGAGGAGGGGACGGGGGGAGCTGCTGCTGCTGCTTTTACAATTCGAGTGACAACGTTCAAATAAATTGCGCCTGCCCCAACCTCCCCTGGTAGACGCTCCTCCCGGGGTGATGATATAGGAGCCACTTAACGTGTCACATGGACATGATATCATTCTCCCTGCTGTCTCATGACCTTCCTTTTTTAGCCAATATTTTACCCTTATAGACTCCTTACCCATTACCCCATCCATATGACCAACATAGGATCTGTCATTTTTAGTTCCCCTCCAATGCAGGTTGATGGGCCATCATACCCTCGAAACGCGTCAGCGTAACCCAGATCTGTCGCTCCGTGTCGTGTTGTTGCTCTGAGAGATGCGGCGGCTGCGATTGTATCTTGTTTTTCACTGTAGCTGTCAGACGCTTCAATAGCTGATGCCTCCAAATTAACCTGAAGCTTCATCTCCCTCCTCTCCCTCCTCTCTCTCCTCTCCTCCTTCCCCCATCTCTGATATAGTCATTTTCTTTTTCTTATCCTGCAGTAAGAGACAAATCTTTTGCATGGATGGGGATAAACCATGATATATCGCTCCTGCCTAGCCCAACACCGTCCGGCCCCCGACCCCAGCCCCCGTCTCACATCCCACTTCCTATCGCTGACACACGAAGGACTCTAAAGTTTCTATAGATTGTCCAATATCAGCATTCCTCTTCAAAGTCTCCTAGCAACCGATCGAGGTGCCAAAAAGCTTCTGATCCAGGGTGGACCGACCCTGACGACGGCACATGGGCCATAGGTGACGCCCAAGGCATTTCCATGCCTCCCGTAATATGACATGCCCTCCTCCCCATTCTCCTGCTTGGCATTGTAGACACTGGCCTGCTATCTAAACCTATTTTACCCGCTACCGAGACAGCATAAGCAGTACTCCAATATGGGGCACTGACCAAAATGAAAAAAATGGGCCCTGCTGATATGGTCAAGATAAGCAGGGGTGTTAACAGGGCAGCATGGGCAGTACTCCAATATGGGGCACTGATCAAAATGAAAAAATGGGCCCGGCTGATATGCTGCTAGATAGGCAGAGGCATCATCAGGGTAGGATCCAATATGGGGCACTGACCAAAATGAAAAAATGGGGCCCGCTGATATGGTGCAGGATAGGCAGGGGTGTCATCAGGGCAGCATGGGCAGTATTGCTATATGGGGTCCTGATCAAAATGAAAAAATGGTGCAAGATAAGCAGGGGTGTCATCAGGGCAGCATAAGCAGTACTCAATATGGGGCATTGATCAAAGTGAAAAAATGGGCCCTGCTGATATGGTGCAAGATAGGCAGAAGCATCATCAGGGTAGGATGGGCAGTACTCCAATATGGGGCACTGATCGAAATGGAAAAAATGGGCCCTGCTGATATGGTGCAAGATAGGCAGAAGCATCATCAGGGCAGTATGGACAGTATTGCTATATGGGGTCCTGATCAAAATGAAAAAATGGGACCTGCTGATATGGTGCAAGATAGGCAGGGGTGTCATGAGGGCAGTATGGGCAGTACTCCCATATGGGGCCCTGATTAAAATTAAAAAGTGGGGCCCGCTCATGGGGCCCTGATAATATTTTGCAAAAAAAAGGAGCCCACTGATAAGGTGCAAGATAGGAACTGGTAATGGGTGGGAGGACTGTAGGGTGCCCTGAATATGCTTAAAGGGAACCTGTCACATAGGTTATGCCCCCCTTGCTGAGGACAGCACAAGCTAGTGTCAGACCTGCTGTTTCCAGCGCTGTGTCCCTTATTCTGTAAGATGCAGCAGTTTTCGTGTAATTAATGCTCAAATCTGCAGTTTTCAGCCAGAAGAGTCCTTCAAAGAGTCAGTTTTTTAGCCCCGCCCACCTCAACTGACAAACCTGTTACTTTGAAAAGGTAGAAATATGTGAATAACTGTCAGGTGGGTGGGGCTAGCCTTTAGTGGGCGGGGCTAACATCTGCTCATGAATAAGATTTGAGGGGTAAATGCTCTAAAACTGCAGCATCTTACAGAATAAGGGACACAGCGCTGGAAACAGCAGGTCTGACACTAGCTTGTGCTGTCCTCAGCCAGGGGGGCATAACCTATGTGACAGGTTCCCTTTAAGGCAGTCCTGAAGAATGGTCATGGGTGGGAGTTAATTTGGCAGAGGTGCCATCAGGGTAGTATGGGCAGTACTCCTGTCAGGAGCCCTGATTAACTTTTATAAAAACAACGTGCCCACTGATAAGGTGCAAGAACTGGTAATGTTCAGGGAGCCCAGATGCCCTAATATTACATATGGCAGCCCTGGAAACTGGTAGTGGGTGGGGGGCATACGTGCCCTAAAAATACTTGGTCAGCCCTGGGAACTGATTAAGATAGGGGGGCTATCGGGGCAGTTCTGGCACCACTGCTGTCTAGGACCCTTATAAAAAGGAGCCCACTGATAAAGGTGCAGGTGGTAATGGGTAGGGGGGCCCAGATGCTTCAGCTGTATGGGGCCCTGAAATTACTGATCGCAGCCCTAGGTACTGGTAATGGGTGTGACCGTCCTATCCGCTGTCGGACTGGACTTTACATCTCTACCCTATCAAAGACAGTGAAAATAAAGTCTTTTTTCCCCAAATTTCCTTGTGCAACAAAAAGTTTTTCATCGATCTTTCTGTTTCATGAATGTAATGATGGATATGGTGACACTGACTCTGTACCCGGGGTTTGATAAGTTTGTTATATAGGGTTATAGATAGGGGAGGATTAGCTCTGGTTTAAATGGGTTATTGATAGAGGAGGATCGACTCTTTGTATATAGGTTTATATGATAGAGGGAGAAAAAGTGAGTCTGTGATTATGGGGTTATATGATGAGGAGGAACTGAGCTCTTAAAACTATGGTTTAATAGAGGGAGAGGGCTGGCTTGTGATATATAGGGATATATGATAAAGGAGAGGAGCTGAGATCTGTGATATAAAGGGTTACAGTAGAAAGGAGCTGATCTGGGATATATGGGGTTATATGATAGGGGAAGGGCTGAGATTGGAATAAAGGGTTACATGAAGAGAAAGGGCTGAGCTCTGGGTATATAGGGTTATTATGAGAGAGGAGCTGAACTCTGTGATATATCGGGTTATTGATAGGGGAAAAGGGACTGGCTCTGTGATTATGGGGGTTATATGATAGAGGAGAGGAGCTGAGCTCTGTGATATATGGGATATGATAGAGGGAGAGAAGCTACCCTTTGTGTTTTAAATAGGGTTATAGATAGAGGAGAGAGCTGAGCTCTGTGATATATGGGTTATAGGATAGAGGACAGGAGTTGAGCTCTGTGATTATAGGGTTAAATATATAGAGGGGAGAAAGCTGAGGTCTTTTTGAATATAGGGTATATGATAAAGGGAGAGATGCTGAGTCTTGATTTAAATTTAAAGGGTATATGATAGAGGAAGGAGCTGAGCTCTGTTATATATAGGGTTATATGATAGAGGAGGGAGCTGAGCTCTTTAATATAGGGTTATTTTGATAGAGGGAGAGAAGCTGAGCTCTGTGATATATAGGGTTATATGATAGAGGAGAGAAGCTGAGCTCTGTGATATATAGGGTTATATGATAGAGGAGAGAAGCTGAGGTCTGTGTTATATAGGTTATATGATAGAGGGAGAGAAGCTGAGCTCTGTGATATATAGGGTTATATGTAGAGGAGAGGAGCTGAGCCTGTTATATATAGGGTTATATGATAGAGGGAGAGAAGGCTGAGCTCTGTGATATATAGGGTTATATGATAGAGGAGATAAGCTGAGCTCTGTGATATATAGGTTATATGATAGAGGAGCTGAGCTCTGTGATTTTATAGGGTTTTTATGATAGAGGAGAGGAGCTGAGCTCTGTGATTTATGGGGGTATATGTTAGAGAAGAGAGCTGAGTCTGTGATATATAGGGTTATATTTTTAGAGCAGCTGAGCTCTGTGATGTATAAGGGTTTTTTATGATAGAGGAAGAGAAGCTGAACTCTGTGATATATAGGGTTATATGATAGAGGAGAGGAGCGAGCTCTGTGATATATAGGGTTATATGATAGAGGAGAGAAGCTGAGCTCTGTGATATATAGGGTTATATGATAAGAGGAGAGAAGTGAACTCTGTGATATTTGGGTTATATGATAGAGGAGCTGAGCTCTGTGATATATAGGGTTATATGATAGAGGAGAGGAGCTGAGCTCTGTGATATATAGGGTTATATGATAGAAGGAGAGGAGCTGACCCTCTGTGTATTTAGGGTTATATGATAGAGGAGAGGAGCTGAGCTCTGTGATATATAGGGTTATATGATAGAGGAGAGGAGCTGAGCTCTGTGATATATAGGGTTATATGATAGAGGGAGAGAAGCTGTGTCTATGCAGATTTGCTGCTCCAGGTAATTGTCATTCAAGCAATTGTCTTATTGATTTTGCATAGAAACATCAGATACCGAGGGTAAAAACTTGCGTCATAGGCCCATTGTTTGCCCTAAGTTTGCACAAGTATTGGCGCCCTCCACTAACTGAGCAATGTGATCATTGTATGGGGTCTGTGCAGTTACGGTGCCAGATCTATAGCTAGAAAGATCATGATCCCTATCTGCCAAGTGTCAATCAGCGCCTCTTCTGAAGCATCGGGGTTAATGGTTTTGCCCCCATTTGCCCTTTAGACCACCCAGTGTAAAGGGCGGTCGGTAACATATACAATTTTCCAGGCTTCCTATTTCTATTGACAGCAAATACTGGTAAATTACTTACAGGAATCCCTCTTATTCCACAGATCTGGCAGGAGGTTTATAAAATGTGTTATCTTAAAGGGCAACTCCACGTGGTCTGAAAAATTAGATTTGAGTACGGTTGTTCTCAATCTCTCAATCCCCCAAATTATTCTGAATTCGGGTCTTGATTACTGGCCATTTTAGGGATATCTTTTCTCTCCCCAGTGTTAGCTAAATGGTGACAAAGCAGAGAGTAGTCACTATTAGCCCCGCCCATTTTGCTTTAAAGGGAAAGTGTCCGGTGGTTTATGGTATCTCATCTGAGAGCAGGATGGGATAGAGGAGAGGAGCTGAGCTCTGGGATATATAGGGTTATATGATAGAGGAGAGGAGCTGAGCTCTGTGATATATTGGGTTATATGATAGAGGAGAGGAGCTCTGTGATATATAGGGTTGTATGATAGAGGGAGAGAAGCTGAGCTGTGTGATATATAAAGGGGTTTTATGATTAGAGGAGGAGGAGCTGAGTCTGTGATATATAGGGTTAAAATGATAGAGAGAGGAAACTGGCTCTGTGAAAATTTTAGGGTTATATGATGAGGGGAGAGCTGAGCTCTTTTGATTATATTAGGGTTATATGATGGAGGAGAGGATCTGAGCTCTGTGATTATATAGGTTATATGATGAGGAGAGGACTGAGCTCTGTTTATATATAGGGTTATATGTTAGATGGAGAGTAGCTGATCTGTGTGATATATAGGGTTATTTTTTAGAGGGAGAGGAGCTGAGCTCTGTTTATATATAGGGTTTAATATGATAGAGGAGAGGGGCTGAGCTTGTAATATATAGCGTTATATGATAGAGGAGAGGAAACTGAGCTCTGTGATATATAGGGTTATATGATAGGGAGAGGAGCTGAGCTCTGTGATATATAGGTTTATATTTATAGAGGAAAGGAGCTGAGCTCTGTGATATATAGGGGTTTTATGATAGAGGGAGAGGAGCTGAGCTTTTTGTGATATATAGGGTTATATGATAGAGGAGAGGAGCTGAGCTCTGTGATATATAGGTAATATGATAGAGGAGAGGAGCTTGAGCTCTGTGATATATGGGTTATATGATATGAGGGGAGAAGCTGAGCTCTGTGATATATAGGGGTTATATGATAGGGAGAGGAGTGAGCTCTGTGATATATAGTGGTTATATGATAGAGGAGAGGAGCTGAGCTCTGAATATATAGCGTTATATGATAGAGGAAGGAGCTGAGCTCTGTGATATTAAAAGGGTTATATTATTGTGGAGAGGAGCTGAGCTCTGTGATATATAGGTTTATTTGATAGAGGAGAGGAGCTTAGCTCTGTGATATATAGGGTTATATGATAGAGGGAGAGGAAACTGAGGTCTGTGATATATAGGATTATATGATAGAGGAGAGGAGCTGAGCTCGTGATTTTATGGGTTATATGATAAGGAGAGGGCTGAGCTCTGTGATAATAGGGTCTTGTAGAGGAAGAGCGACTCTGGATATGTAGGGGTTATATGATAGGGACTGAGCTGATATATAGGGTTATATATAGGGAGAGAGCTGAAAGCTCTAATA
This sequence comes from Phyllomedusa bahiana, assembly GCA_025379985.1. Lineage (NCBI taxonomy): Eukaryota > Metazoa > Chordata > Amphibia > Anura > Hylidae > Phyllomedusa > Phyllomedusa bahiana. The sequence continues at coordinate 48,651 of JAODAL010008393.1, read as the reverse complement.
TATAGGGTTATATGATAGAGGAGAAGGGAGCTGAGCTCTGTTTGATATATATAGGGTTATTTTGATAGAAGGGAGAGGAGCCGAGCTCTGTATAATAGGTTATATATAGAGGGGGCAGCTGAGCTCTGTGATATATTGGGTTAATGATTAGTGGGAGAGAAGCTGAGCTGTGAATATATAGGGTATATGGGTAGAGGGGAGGACTAGCTTGTGATATATAGATTATATTATAGAAAGGGGGGAGTGAGCTCTGTGATTTTTATAGGGGTTTAATGTAGAGGGAGGAGCTGAGCTCTGTGATATAATTGGGTTATTGATAGAGGAGAGGACTGAGTGTCTTGATATATAGGGTTATTTTGATAGAGGGCTGATGTGTATATAGGGTTATATGATAGAGGAGAGAAGCATGAGCTCTGTGATATATAGGGTTATATATAGAGGAGAGGAGCTGAGCTCTGTGATTATAAAAGGGTTATTTGATTAGAGGACAGGAAAGTGACTCTGTGATTTATAGGGTTATATAATACCCTGGAAGGAGCCGAGCTCTGTGATATATAGGGTATATGATAGGGGAGAGGAGCTTTAGCTCTGTGATTATATAGGGTTAAAATGATAAGGGGGGAGAGCTGAGCTCTGTGATATATGGGTATATGATAGTGGAGAGAAGCTGAGCTCTTGATAAATTTGGGTTTTATAGAGGGAGGACTGAGCTCGGGTGTATAGGGTTATATGATAGAGGGGAGGAGGCGATCTGGATTATAGGGTTATTATAGAGGGAGGGGTGAGCTGGAAAAATTAGGGTTATATGATAGAGGAGAGGAGTGAGCCTGTGAATATAGGGGTTTTATGTGGAGGAGAGGAGCTGAGCTCTGTATATAAGGGTTATATTTTTAGAGGAAGAAACTGAGCCTCCTATTAAATAACCCTATATATCACAGAACTCAGCTTCTCTCCCTCGCTTTCCCTGGTACAGATAACAATGAAGCTCTCCTGTGTGAGGGACACATCCGGGACCCCCTGAGAATGATGAAGCCCCCATAGAGGGGTGTATATTGGCGGCACAATCGTAGTCACATTATGGAGCGCCTTGTTTGCCAAGAGCGCGGTCCTGACACCTCATGTATCAAGTGCGGAAGCGGATTAAATATGATGATGGGATGGGCCGTACCATTATATAAATGCCAGAAAATAAAGGTCAGGATTGTATAATTGGGAGATTTATTATGGTACGATCTATTATTGATGGGATCCCAGCACTTCCTCCGAAAAATCGAACAAATGACCTAGAAATATCCGCCCCTGGGCTATTCAGGTCCAGCTGCTGAGGGACGACTACTCCTGGCAGCCAACACAGCACCCCTTGCTTCTAATGTCCTGTCTGCGCAGGTGTCAGTGTTCACTGGAGTTCTGGAGTTCTATTCGGAAACCTGTTGTTGTTTCCTTGGATGATGGGGAAGGGTCAAAAGTGTTTGACGAGGAAAGGACGAACATATTTTTGTTCAAGGAAGCATCGGAAATGTTAAAATGCAGCGTCAATGTGTTGTTCATCCAGAGCCCCCTGTTTCACGAATAGGCTGTTACTGATACTTACACAGCTAGTGATCAAATACCATGTTCATCCTGAGCTAAAAGCACACAACCAAGGGACAGCAATAGCATTGTTCATCCTGAGCAACCTGATTCATGAATGGTCTGTCACTGGCAAACTCGTAGGGATCAATAACCATGTTCATCCTGTACCTCCTGGTTCATGAAATAGCTGCTAATGATACACAGGCAGGGGATGGCAATAGCATGGTTCATCCTGAGCAGCCTGGTTCATCCTGCCACTGCCATTTACACAGATAGGAATAAAAAACCATATTCATCCTGGGCCTCCTTGTTCCTGAATAGACTACTGATGACACACAACCAAGGAAAAGTAATAGCATTGTTCATCCTGAGCATCCTGGTTCATGAAGAGTCTGTCACTGGTACACATGTAGGGATCAAAAACCATGTTCATCTTGAGCCTCTTGGTTCATGTATAAACTGCCAATGCACACTGGCAGGGGAGAACAAAAGTACTGTTCATCCTGAGCATTCTGTTTCATAACACTATGGGCCCTGTATCGATATGATATACTCAGACGCACGACTTCAAGCAGCACTTTGGGCACATGGCCCCAGGGTCGAGGCTCCTGACTGACACACATCTCTGTGCTCCTCAGGCTCATGATCTATGATGACCGCTTCTCCAGTATCACCCTTACTGAGACCCTCACCCGGGAGACCTCCCTGAGCTCCTTAGGTTCATGATCTATTATGGACGTTTATCCAATACCACCCTTACTAAGACCCTCACCTGGAGACTCCCCCTGATCTCCTCAAGCCTATGATCTATGATGGCCTCTTCTCCAGTACCAGCCTTACTGAGACCCTCACCCTGGATACCCCCACCTGATCTCCTCAAGCCTATGATCTATGATGGCCTCTTCTCCAGTACCAGCCTTACTGAGACCCTCACCCTGGAGACCCCCATCTGATCTCCTCAAGACTATGATCTATGATGGCCTCTTCTCCAATACCAGCCTTACTGAGACCCTCACCTGGAGACCCCATGATCTCCTAAAGCCTATGATCTATGATGGCCTCCTCTCCAGTACCAGCCCTTTTGAGACCCTCACCCGGGAGACCCCCCTGATCTCCTCAACCTATGATCTTATGATGGCCTCTTCCCCCAGTACCAGCCTTACTGAGACCTTCACCTGAAGATCCCCCTGATTCCTCAAACCCGATGATCTATATAGCTCTTCTCCAGTACCACCTTACTGAGACCCTCTCCCTGGAGACCCCCCCCAGATCTCCTCAAGCCTATGATCTATGATGGCCTCTTCTCCAGTACCATCCTTACTGAGACCCTCACCCTGGAGACCCCTCCCCTGATCTCCTCAAGCCTATGATCTATGATGGCCTCTTCTCCAGTAACAGCCTTACTTAGACCCTCACCTGGAGACCTCCCTGATCTCCTCAGGCCCATGATCTATGATGAACACTTCTCCAGTACCAGCCTTACTGAGAGCCTCACCCTGGAGACCCCTCCTGATCTCCTCATGCCCATGATCTATGATGACCTCTTCTCCAGTACCACCCTTACTGAGACCCTTACCCTAGAGACCCCCTTGATCTCCTCAGGCCCATGATCTATGACGGTCGCTTCTCCAGTACCACCCCGCAGTTACAAGTTGGGCACCCTAACATTAAGGATTATAATGGGGTCTCCCCCTGGCTTATGCCACCAAGCCATGTGGGTTATACCGGCATAATGTTAGGTAGACTAAGATGCTGCACCTGGTTGACCCGCTTTGGTATCAGAAGTGGAGACACATGACCCTTCTAGTTTGTCGCCATTCACACAGGAATTTGGGCACCTATCCTGATGACTGAAGAAACCAAACCAGCACTACTAATTGGATGCCTGTCTCTAATCGGCGCCCCCTGGGGTGAATGTCAATGCCCCAGTGGGGAAACCTATTGGCGCCACCTCTCCTCCATTGTAATGGTCAACCAGCGGCAGCACGGGCAGCGCCACTCTCTCTCTCTCTCTGCTTTTATCCAAAGCAAGAACACAATTCAAGACCCCTACTGCCCGCTCCTCCCGCCCGCTCTCAACTTGCAGGGTTGACCTTCTCCAGACAACAAGGCCTTTTTTTTTGTTGCTGCAGCTCTGTGGAGGGCTGGGGATTAATGGAGCCACGTTCTGCAGAGCTGAGTATTCTGCCTTTATGACCGGAACAGCGGTAAGAAGCATCCGCCGCTGCTATAATGTCAGGGCGAGCAGCCAGGAGGGTGGAGGATCCACCAGACGCCTCGAAATCTCTCCTCCGAGTCCAGGAGAAGACAACCCCGGGGTCTTTTACCAGAGCAGAAAAAGGGCACAATTTAGAATTTAATTGCTTTTAAATTTTTGAAATTTTGATAGCTTTGGATTCGAAGGTTGTACCTTGCAAGACAACCCCGGGGTCTTTTACCAGACCAGAAAAAGGGCACAATTTAGAATTTTATTTTTTTGACATTTTTAACTTTTTTATAGCTTTGGATTCAAAGGTTGTACCTTCTGATATTTTACCAGATCAGAAAAGGGCTGAATTTTTATAATTTTATTTTTTTGAAATTTTCCAAATTTTATAGCTTTGGATTCGAAGGTTGTACCTGCTGATATTTTACCAGACCAGAAAAGGGCACAATTTAGAATTTTATTTTTTTTGAAATTTTGGAAATTTTTACAGCTTTGTATTCGAAGGTTGTACCTGCTGATATTTTACCAGACCAGAAAAAGGGCAGAATTTAGAATTTTATTTTTTTTGAAATTTTTGACATTTTATAGCTTTAGATTCGAAGGTTGTATCTGCTGATATTTTACCAGACCCGAAAAAGAGCAGAATTTAGAATTTTATTTTTTTGAAATTTTTGACATTTTTACAGCTTTGTATTCGAAGGTTGTACCTGCTGATATTTTACCAGACCAGAAAAAGGGCAGAATTTAGAATTTTATTTTTTTGAAATTTTGGACATGTTTATAGCTTTGGATTTGAAGGTTGTATCTGCTGATATTTTACAAGACAAGAAAAAGAGCAGAATTTAGAATTTTATTTTTTTTTAAATTTTGGAATCTTTTATAGCTTTGGATTCGAAGGTTGTACCTGCTGATATTTTACCAGACCCGAAAAAGGGCACAATTTAGTATTTTTTTTTTTTTATTTTTTTAATTTTTATAGCTTTGGATTCGAAGGTTGTATCTGCTGATATTTTACCAGACCAGAAAAGGGCAGAATTTAGAATCTTAGGGCCACATGTATTAAATGGTTTTGGTCTAAAACTCACTTTTTTCCCCATAAAAATCTATGGGGAAAAAAGTAACTTTTAGACCCAACCCGTTTCATACATGTGGCCCTTATTTTTTTAAAAAATTTTGGACATTCTTATAGCTTTGGATTTGAAGGTTGTATCTGCTGATATTTTACCAGACCAGAAAAAGGGCAGAATTTGGAATTTTATTTTTTAACATTTTTTAAAAATGTAAAGCTTTGGATTCGAAGGCTGTACCTGCTGATATTTTTACCCCCCTTTTGCCCATTTGGGGAACGCCATCCCTCCCATGGGCCTGGCGGGGAGATGTCTTCTTCCATCTCTGTGGTTTTAACTTTCCATCTCCTCGCAGAGGTGATACAGGAGCCGCTCAATCAAGATCTAATAATTTTTAATTAATGTGCGGATCATTTCGCCGATGTCCTTGGACACCAGAGGTAATCACCGCCAGGAAAGAAAAAGGATTCTGCTTGTCTGAACACTTACGAGCTGGCAGGGCTCTGCAAAGTGTCTTCCCATCCACCTGGCATGATACAGCGCTTAAGTCTTGCCCTTAAAGGGGTGCCACAGACATTGATGACATATACAGGGAGAGTTAAAAGTCCCAGGACACCCTTTATTTCAGAAACCAAAGGAAATAGGTCCTATTTGAATACCCCAGCAAGTAATGGGGGAGGGGGCCTATCTTTTAGGTTATACTCAGAACATGGCCGCCATCCTGAAAGCCCAGCTTCTCTCCTCTATCATATAACCCTATATATCACAGAGCTCAGCTCCTCTCCTATCATATAACCCTATATATCACAGAGCTCAGCTCCTCTCCTCTATCATATAAACCTATATATCACAGACCTCAGCTCCTCTCCCTGTATCATATAACCCTATATATCACAGAGCTCAGCTTCTCTCCTCTATCATATAACCCTAAATATCACATAGCTCAGCTCCTCTCCCTCTATCATATGACTCTATGTATCACAGAGCTCAGCTTCTCTCCTCTATCATATAATCTATGTATCACAGAGCTCAGCTTCTCTCCTCTATCACATAACCCTTTTATGTATCATCAGAGGCTCAGCTCCTCTCCTCTATCATATAACCCTATATATCACAGAGCTCAGCTCCTCTCCTCTATCATATAACCCTATATATCACAGAGCTCAGCTTCTCTCCTCTATCACCCATTAACCTCAGTTTTATATATCAACAGAGCTCAGCTCCTCTCCTCTATCATATTAACCCTATTATATATCACACAGAGCTCAGCTTCTCTCCTCTATCACATAACCCTATATATCACAGAGCTCAGCTCATCTATCATATAACCCTATGTATCACAGAGCTCAGCTCCTCTCCTCTATCATATAACCCTATATATCACAGAGCTCAGCTACTCTCCTCTATCATATAACCCTATATATCACAGAGCTCAGCTTCTCTCCCTCTATAATATAAACCTATATATCACAGAGCTCAGCTTCTCTCCCTCTATCATATAACCCTATATATCACAGAGCTCAGCTTCTCTCCTCCACCCAGCTTTCCCAGGTACTGATTAACATTAAATCTGTCTATTCAGACCGCAGTAGATCTCCTATTGTTATATTGATGCTTAGCTGGGCTGATTTGACACTTAGGCACTAGTAAAGCAGGGGGATATCCAATGTTGAAGTATAAACAGTGGTCATATTGGCTGCCACCCAGCTTTCCCAGGAACAGATATAAAGCAGCTGACAGCAGAGGGCAACTCTTCTTTTTATTGGAGGTGACTCAGTGCAGTCGCTCCCGTTGTCAATCCGCAGCGTCTTATAAGTTCAAGGTTTCATCCACTAATGCGATGTTCTCAAGGTTAGAATGACCCAAAAGACATCTCGGCCCTGACAACGAGTCTGGATAATCGCTGTGTATTATTCATGCGGCTGCTGTCATCGCAGAGGAACGTAACGTTACATAATCGGCAGGATAAAGGAGTGTTTAGGGCTTTGTTCACATGAGGCTTAGGTCAGTGGCAGATTGTTCTTCAGGTACTTGTGGAGTAAGTCTGTGTCTGCACAGCTAGAAGTTCAATACAAGTCATCAGATCTATATCTGCACAGCTAGAAGGTCACTACAGGTCCTCAGGTCTAAATCTGCAGAGGTAGAAGGCCATCACAAAGTCATCAGGTCTATGTCTATTCGCAGGTCACCACAAGTCATCATGTCTATGTCTCTATAGTCAGAAGGTAACCTGAAGTCTTCAGGTATTTGTCTGCAGAGGTAGAAGGCCATCACAAAGTCATCAGGTCCATGTCTGCACAGATATAAGGTCACCCAGTCATCAGTCTTGTCTGCCATCTAGCGATAAACCCACAAGTCATCGGGTCTTTGTCTGCACAGCTAAAACGTCCCAAAATCATCGGGGCCCATTCTACCTCTAGACGGCCCACAATCTCAGGTCTATATCTGCCCCTCTAGACGGTCACAAAATCATAGATTAATTTGCAAAACAGACGGTACCACAAGTCTCGGGTCCATGTTAACATCTAGAGGTCATCAAAAAGTCATCAGTTTAAATGTTGGCAAAACTGGGTAAACCCAAAAGTCATCGGTCTTTCGCACAGTTTAGGGTCGCACAAGTCTATTCAAACTGACAGATAAAAGGCCCCAAAAGTCATCAGGTCTATGTCTCTTAGTAGGGTAACCTTAATTTCGGTAATTGCCCTGCAGAGGTAGACCCCATACAAAGTCATCAGGTCTAGTCTGACAGATAAAAAGGTCACCAAGTCATTAGGTTATGTCGCACAGTGGGGGTCGCCCAAGTAAGGTCTACAACTGACGTAGAAGGTCACCAACAATCATCAGGTCATGTCTTATAGTCGGGAAGGTAACTTAAGTCTTCAGGTTTTGTCTGCAGGTAAAAGCCATCCACAATATGTCTATCCAGGTCTATGTCTTGCACAGATTAGGTGTCCACTAGTCCGATAGGTCTATGTCTGCACGAGTGCAGGGTCACCAAGGGTGTTCATCAGGCTCATGTCTGCACATCTAGCAGATGAACCACAAGTCATCAGGTCTATGTCTGCACAGCTAGAACGTCACCACAAGTCATCAGGTCCATGTCTACACATCTAAGTACGGGGTACACCCTGTCAATTCAGGTCTTATCGCACATCTAGTCGGTCCCTACACAGTCAGTCAAGGGTCCATGTCTACAACTAGTACGGTCACCACCAAGTCATCTGATTAATGTCCTGCCACGCCTAGAACGGTGCGCACAAGTCATCAGGTCTACAACTGCACAGATAGAAGGTCACCACAAGTCATCAGGTCTATGTCTCTATAGTCAGAAGGTAACCTTAAGTCTTCAGGTATTTGTCTGCAGAGGTAGAAGGCCATCACAAAGTCATCAGGTCCATGTCTGCACAGCTATAAGGTCACCACAAGTCATCAGGTCTACAACTACACAGCTAGCAGGTCACCACAAGTCATAGGTCATTCAACGTACAACAGCTACTGCAAAGTCACCACAAGTCATCATGTCTAGGCCTGCACAGCTAGAAGGTCACCACAAGTCATCATGTCTAGGCCTGCACAGCTAGCAGGTCACCACAAGTCATCATGTCTACAAGTGCAGGCTAGCTAGTATTGTCTCATCCAACAAGTCATCAGGTCTATGTCTAATTCGCAAGGTCACCACAAGTCATCAGGTCTATGTCTCTATAGTCAGAACGTAACCAAAAGTCTTCAGGTATTTGTTCTGCAGAGGTAAAAAAAGTCGGGTCAACAATCACAAAGTCATCAGGTCTATGTCTGCACAGCTAGCAGGTCACCACAAGTCATCAGGTCTATGTCTGCACAGCTATAAGTCACCAGGTGTACTGACAGTGAGCCATAGCCTTTACCTCAGTGGATTTTTTTTTTTTGCCAGGGCTGTCCTGACCATTATTGGCTATGTTGTCTTTTATTTGTGCACCCTCATGGACCAGGGTGCTGGTGCAAACTCTACACTGCTGTAGCATCTGAGTATCTCGCAGGCTTAATAAAAAATACCGCCATATATCAAAGAATCGAGATTGATAGATAGGAGGAAGCCCCCAACTTGTTATTTCCTATAAAAAGTATTATGTTCCTGGGCCCCTCAGCCTATGGGCCACACCGTCTACTGACTAGAAACTGAAACCGCACATTAAAAGCAATAATTAAAGATATAAATAATGCTGCCATATATCAGAGAAGTTACATAGTAGTGCTAGATAGCATAAAGTCACCAACTTGTAATTCCAAAGCAGTTGGGTCCCAGATCCATCACCTGATAACTAGAACCTGAAACAGCAGCATACATGGCAATAATCAAAGGCATAAATAATACCGCCATATAGCAGAAAACCAACATATTTAGCAGAAAGCCACCAACTTGTTATTTCCTACGAAAAGTATTCTGTTCCTGCTACTGAATGGGCCCCTCAGCCTCTGGGCCCTATCATGTAACGACAAGAAACTCAAACAGCAGCATAGGTAGCAATAATTTAAGGTACAAATAATACCGGCATGTATCAGATAACCCACAAATGACAGAAAGCCTGCGACTTGTTATTTTCTGCAAAAAGTATTATGTTCTTAGGCCCCACCGCCTTATGACTAGAAACTGAAACTGCAGCATAAGCTGCAATAATTAAAGGTATAAAAAAACACCGCAATATATCGGGGAATCCACATAGTAGCGCTAGTATTATGTTCCTGAACCCGAATGGGCCCCTAAACCTATGGGCCCCACCTCCTAATGACTAGAAACTGAAACTGTAGCAATAATTAACGGTATAAATAATACCGCAATATATCGGGGAATCCACATAGTAGCACTATATTCCTGAACCCGAATGGGCTCCTAAACCTATGGGCCCCACTGCCTAATGACTAGAAACTGAAACTGCAGCAATAATTAACGGTATAAATAATACCGCAATATACCAGAGAATCCACATAGTAGCACTAGCATTATGTTCCTGAACCCGAATGGGCCCCTAAACCTATGGGCCCCACCACCTAGTGACTAGAAACTGAAACTGCAGCATAATAAGCAATAATTAACAGTATAAATAATACCACAATATATCGGGGAATCCACATAGTAGCACTAGTGTTATGTTCCTGAACCTGAATGGGCCCCTAAACCTATGAGTCCCACCGCCTAATGACTAGAAGCTGAAACTGCAGCAATAATTAACGGTATAAATAATACCGCAATATATCCTGAAAATGCAGGATAATAAGCAGTAATTAACGGTATAAATAATACCGCAATATGTCAGGGAATCCACATAGTAGTGCTAGCATTATGTTCCTGAACCCGAATGGGCCCCTAAACCTCTGGGCCCCACTGCCTAATGACTAGAAACTGAAACTGCAGCAATAATTAACGATATAAATAATACCGCAATATATCGGGGAATCCACATAGTAGCACTTACCGTATATTATGTTCCTGAACGGGCCCCTAAACCTCTGGGCCCCACCTCCTAATGACTAGAAACTGAAGATGCAATAATTAAAGGTATAAATAATACCACAATATATCGGGAAATCCACATAGGAGCACTCTCATGACCTTCCTGAACCCGAATGGGCCCCTACACCTCTGGGCCCCACCGCCTAATGACTAAAAACTGAAACTGTAGCATAAGAAGCAATAATTAACGGTATAAATAATACCGCAATATATCAGGGAATCCACACAGTAGCACTATGTTCCTGAACCCGAATGGGCCCCTAAACCTCTGGGCCCCACCGCCTAATGACTAGAAACTGAAGCATCAGAAGCAATAATTACCGGTAATAAATAAACCGCAATATATCGGAAATCTACATATAGCCTAGCATTATGTTTCTGAACCCGAATGGGCCCCTAAACCTCTGGGCCCCACCGCCTAATGACTAGAAAGTGAAGCATAAGAAGCAATAATTAACGGTATAAATAATACCGCAATATATCGGAAAATCCACATAGTAGCACTAGCATTATGTTCCTGAACCCGAACGGGCCCCTAAACCTATGGTCCTCACTACCTAATGACTAGAAACTGAAGATGCAAGAATTAAAGGTATAAATAATACCGCCATAAAGGTATAAATAATACCGCCATATATCTGGGAACCTGTAGTGCTAGATGTCAGAAAGCCACGAGCTTCTTAATAGCTTCAAGGTATTCTGTTCTTGCACCTGAGGGGGCCCTTCAGCCTCAGGGCCCCATAGCAGCTGCTGCGGCGATAATTAGGCGCAACCCACGACCATCTTTTTTAGGACTTGTAGTTGTGCCGCAGCTGGAGAAGCACACGCTGCGTACACAGAAAGCCTCCGACATGAGCAGATTTCCTTCTCTGCATTGTGATGACTGGATAACTGGCCGGGAGTGGGGAGCGGGAGGATATAGGAATCATTAGATGACGGATTAGGCGGGTACCAGGTTCTTAAAAGGATTGTGTCTGAATCCTCTATTGATCAGGCTGATGAGGGCAGGTGGACGGGGGAAGGAACCAGAGGACGCTGGGGTCAGGACTCATTATTCCACCCAGAGGAAGGAGAGACAAGTTCAAAGCAGCGCCTGGCTTAGCTGCACTATCACGTCTCTGATAGATATCTCGCCGGGAAGGCGCTCGAGTAAACTTTGCACGTTCGGTTCCGCAGCGCTCTGTTATTAGAGCGCAGAATTACAGCGGTCTATTAATTAGGTAAAGTGTAAGAGCGAATATCATAGATATATATATATATATATATACACGTCCATGACCGCTGCATTATTTATACACAGATGAGATCAGCATCTCCGCATGATTGCAGCATTTTCGTCATCTCGCCACTAATTGTCCTTTTTACGATCCCGGACGAGGCCCCAATTTTAGATCTTAAAGGGGTTTTTGCCACGAAGTAAAATTGACGTGGGAAGCTTGCAAATGAAATAACAAACATTTTCACCATTCATCATTATTAAAATTCTGCACCGTTTTGTTTAAGCTGCTCCTTTGTAAACCATTGTTTACAGCTCGTCTCCAGGGGATAGGGCCAAAGGGCTGGAGCTCCTGAGTCTTTGTCGCACATGTTTAGACTCACCTCTCCTCTCAGGCGGCTATTAAATGTTCAAACCCCGTGTTTCCATTCTACTCCTCCTCTGTCCTCCTTAGTAAATAGTCAAACAGTGAAAAATAAATTTAAAAGAAACCAATGAGGTCTCTTGTGGGAAATTGGGATTTTGAACCTGGGCCCTTGTGCCTGGAGGCAAAAGCTTTACCTCTCAGCTACTCACAATGCTTTACATAAACAGACCTTTCTTTGAATACAGAGAGGAAAGGCCTGGTGATGTCATCCTGCTGGGTCACATGATATGCAATTCAAACAAATCACACAAGCCCCCTTCTGAGCACACAGAGCTGAAGAACAGGATACAGGAGGTATGAAATGAGATCGTGGCAAAACCCCTTTAATAATTTTTGGCAATCATCAAAACCATTTCCCATTCCCATGTGCTCTTGTTTGGGGAAAGTATAACTGCACCTACATCAGTGGTCAGTATAACATGACCCGGACCACTCGTTAATTAAGCCTGGTTCACATCTGCATCGAAGGTTCTGTTTGGAACCTCTGTTCTAGAGTCCGTCAAAAATTACAGAAAAGAAATAGTGCATTTTTTTTCCCATTAAAACGGCGACCATTGCAGCTCGACGGGCCCCATTGTGGTCAATGTGGTCTGTTGGACTCTGTCTGGACCCACCAGTAGAGTGGATTCGTGGGGCCCACCATTGGAGTGGATTCTTGAGCCCACCAGTGGAGTTGATTCTTGGGGCCACCAGTGGAGTTGATTTTTGGGGCCCCCCGTGGAGTTGATTCTTGGGGGCCCCACAGTGGAGGGATTATTGGGCCCCCCAGTGGAGTGGATTTTTGGGGGGCCACCATTTGAGGTGATTCTTGGGGCCCCCAGTGGGTGATTCTTGGAGCCACCTGTGGAGTGACTTTGGTCCCCTTCCCCAGTGGAGTTGATTTTTGAGGCCCAACTGTGGAAATGATTTTGAGGAACCAGTGGAGTGATTCTTGGGGCACAGTGGCTTTTGTTTCTTGGGCCCCCAGTGGAGATGACTTTGGGGGCTACCAGTGGATTTGATTTTGAGACCAACGTGGAAATGATTCTTGGGACCCCCAGGGGAGATGATTTTTGGGCCACCAGGGGATTTGTTCTTGAGGACCACAGTGGAGCGTTCTTGGGGAAACCAGGGGATTTGATTTGGTGCCACCAGTGGAGTTGATTCTTGGGCCCCAGTGGTTTTTTTCTTGGACCCCACCAGTGGAGATGACTCTTGGGGCTACAGTGGGTTGTTCTTGAGGACCCCCAGTGCGTTTTTCTGGGCTCTTCTACAGTTTGTTTTGACTGCATATACCTTACCATGCTTCTGCTTTTTGCCTCCCTTTCTCTGCCTGGACCTGTCGATGTACGAGGTTGGTTGCACAATTTGGGAGCAATTTTTTAGAAAAATATTTACAATGAGAGAACTTTGACTTGGAGGGTGATATCAATCAGGTTGTAGTAGGACTAGTCAGTGTAAATTGTTGGTTAAAAATGGTTGGTTGTTCAATTTGGAAGAGGTAGACAGTGTAGCTGTTGGTTATGAAGGACGATTGTACAATAAGAAAATATCCAACAGTGTTAGGGGATGTTCACACGGTTATTCGGGCGATAGTAGTCGGGTGTTTGGAACCCCGCCGGATCAGGATAATTCCCAAAACCGGGGGGGGGGGGGGGGGGGGGCGGCCCCCCAGCCCGCATTGTTGATTCTAGGGGCCCGCCGCTTGAGCTGTTTTTGGGCCCACCTGTGGAGTTGATTATAGGGGCCCACCCATGGATTTATTATTTTTGTCATTTCAGAGGATGTATAAGCAGGTAAAAAAACAACTCCGGGTCCACCATGCTCAGGGACCATATTCCCCTGTGGGCCAGTCCGAGCCTGGCTGTGTAGACATAGCCTTATGGAGCACGATAGGATGGAATTGTTGGTTACAGATGGTTGGTCGTACAATTTGGGAGCAGAAGACAATAGAACTGTTGATAATGGAGGACGATTGTACAATAAGAAAAAAACTAACAATGTTACTGCTGGTTATGAAGAACACAAGTACAAGGTGAGAAAACCTGACAATGTTACTGTTGGTTATGGAGAACAAATGTACAATGAGAAAGAAATCTGATTGTTACTGTTGTAGATAAAAGGGGAAAATTGTCAATGAGGGAAAAACTAACAATTTTTGTTGTATATGGGGATCTGTTCAAAGAGAGGAAATCTGACAATGTTATGTTGTTTGGAGGACGTTGTTCAAAGAGAGGGAATCTGACAATGTTTTGTTGTTAGGAGGGTCTGTTCAAAGGGGGGAAATCTGCAATGTTTTGTTGTATTGGAGGCGATTGTACAATGAGAGGAAATCTGACAATGTTACTGCTGTATATGGAGGACGATTGTACAATGAGAGAAAATCTGATGTTACTGTTGATTATGAAGGACGATTGTACAATGAGAAAATATCCAAGTGTTACTGTCTGCAGGGTGATCATACAATCAGGTTGTTGTAGTCTGTGTAACCTTAAGTTATGGAGCAGATGGGGGAATTGTTGGTTTTACAGAGGTTGGGGTACAATTTGGGAGCAGGAAGGGACAAAAGAACTGTTGATAATGGAGGACGGTTGTACAATGAAAAAAAGCTAACAATGTTACTGTCGGTTATGGAGAACAATTGTAAAAGGTGAGAAAATCTTACTATGTTACTATTGGCTACAAAGGTGGATTGTACAATGAGTAAAAATCTAGCAATGTCACTGTTCTGTATGGAGGACGATTGTACAATTAGAGGAAATCTGACAATGTCACTGTTGGCTATGAAGGATGATTGTACAATGAGTAAAAATCTGTCAATGTTACTGTTGCTTATGGAGGAGATTGTTTTCAATGAGAGGTAATCGACAATATTAAAATTTTACATGGAGAACGATTGTAAAGAGAAAATCGGGGAGTGCTAGTATCGTTATGAAAAACAGTTTTACAATTGAGAGGAAATTGACAGTGTTGCGTTGGTTATGAAAGGAGATTGTACAATGAGAAAAAATCTAAAGTGTTACGTTGGGGAAGATTACAATAGGTTGTTGAGTCTATGTCAATTAAGTTATGGGCATGATGGATAGAATTGTTTGGGTTTCAGATGGGGTTGTACAAATTTTGGGGCGAAGACAAAGAAACTGTTGTAATGGAGGAATTTTACAATGAGTAAAAATTGCAATGTTATGTTGTATTGAAGTAAAATTTTACAAAGAGAGGAAAAACTGTCAAAGTTATTGTTTATATGGAGGGCTTGTACAATAGAGGAAATCTGACAGTGTTTGTATTGGGGAAATTGTATATTGAGATAAAGTTAACATGGTTACTTATGTTGCTTTTGGGAATGATTTTACAAAAGATGAACATTGTCAAAGTTACTGTTTTATATGGAGAAGTTGTACAATTAGAGGAAACCTGACAATGTGACTGTTGTATATGGAGGACGATTGTACAATGAGAGGTAATCTGACAATATTAAATTGTACATGGAGAACGATTGTACAAGAGAAAATCTGGCAGTGCTAGTATCGTATATGAAAGACAGTTGTACAATGAGAAAATATCTAACAGTGTTACTGTCTGGAGGAAGATCATACAATCAGGTTGTTGTAGTCTATGTCACATTAAGTTATGGAGCATGATAGGATGGAATTGTTGGTTACAGATGGTTGGTTGTACAATTTGGGAGCAGAAGACAATAGAACTGTTGATAATGGAGGACGATTGTACAATGAGTAAAAATCTGACAATGTTACTGTTGTATATGAAGTAAAATTGTACAACGAGAGGAAATCTGTCAATGTTATTGTTGTATATGGAGGACGATTGTACAATGAGAGGAAATCTGACAGTGTTGTATATGGAGGACAATTGTACAATGAGAGGAAATCTGTCGATGTTACTGTTGTATATGGAGGACGATTGTACAATGAGAGGAAATCTGTCAATGTTACTGTTGTATATGGAGGACGATTGTACAATGAGAGGAAATCTGACAGTGTTGTATATGGAGGACGATTGTATATTGAGATAAAGTCTAACAAGGTTACTTACTGTTGCTTCTGGAGAATGATTGTACAATGATAGAACATCTGAGAGGAAATCTGACAATATTAATATTGTACATGGAGAACGATTGTACAAGAGACAATCTGACAGTGTTACTGTTGTATTTGGAGGACGATTTTACAGCTAGATAAAGTCTTACTGTTGCTTATGGAGGACGATTGTACATTGAGAGGAAATCTGATAAGGTTACTGCTGTATATGGAGGACGATTGTACAATGAGAGAAAGTCTTACTGTTTTTTATTGAGAACAATTGTACAATGAGAGGATATCTGACAATCTTTATTTTTTACATGGAGATAGATTGTACAAGAGACAATCTGACAGTGTTCGTATCGTATATGAAAGACAATTGTACAATGAGAGGAAATCTGGCAACTTCCCTGCCAGTCCTATCAGTTGATTGCACAATGAGGTTGTAGTTGACGGTGTAATTGTTGGTCACCCACGGTGGTCCATTCTACAGGTCTTGTAGTGCACAATGTAAATGTTGTCTACTCTCGGCGGGAGGACCCTGACAATGTGCATGGCAGCTGGCTGCGTGACGAGGGGCCGCGGCGGCCCACCCGTTCTTGAAGTGGCTGAATAATGAGGGAGCGGTAGAGACAATGTCCCTGTTGATTTCTGAGGGTACTTGTACAATGAGCTGTTACACAAAGAGAGTGTCCGTACAATGACTGAATGGGGCACAACGTAACTGCTGATTGTCAAGTGGCTTCATTAGAGCTTATAGAAGGTGATGAGAAATGATAACTTTCAGGCGGACTTCCCGGTTGTCTTTGTCTGCTGTATAGACCTGTAGGACGAGGTTTTATAGTCGGCTTGCCTTTGTATGAGGAGCCGCCGCAGTACGAGGAGAGGTATAACCCAGTCATTGGCTGGCGGGCAGCAGAGGAACGCAGCGGCTCGTGCCGCTCCGAAGGGGTTAAGCAGTGTAATGCTGTAAAATATTCCAGTTTACAGCCCTTAATTAGCTAACATCACCTCTGGCACTGGGATAAGATGAATTAGGAGATTGTGAGCGATGGTGGTGCTGGTGGAGGAGTGCATCAAGCTTTGCCTAGCACCTGAAAGAGGAGCCGCCGCGTTGGAGGTGTGGGGCTGGGGAATATTAGCACGCCGCATGTTGGATGAAATATATCAAGGCCTTGACAGCGGCGCAGCTGAGACGGGAGCGAGCTGTGATTGACACCTGGGGCACAAAGAGAACAATGATTCCAAGGTTTTTTTCTTTCCTTTTTTTTCTTCTTCCGAGGCAGAAAGGTAATGTTAGGAGTGTGGGTACCACGCTGGTGGAGAAGCCTTCAGATCTCAGAGGTGTGCCGGAAGAAAGAGGGGGTCACCGCAATTATGAGTGAGTGATGGTAGAAAGGAGGAAGGGCCCGGGGATAATTAAAAGCGGGGAATCTACTGGGAAAAATGGCATCTCTTGGGAGAGACTCGGATCTTCTGCTTGGGGAGTAGGGCACTTTCACTGGTGGGCTCCAGAGTAACAGAGTCCTACAGCGTTGGACTGAGGTGCCTGGGGCCCGCTACTAGAGTTGGTTCTTGGGGCCCACCAATGGAGATGATTCTTGAGGCCACCAGTAGAGTTCATTTCTGGGGCCCACCAATGAACTTGTATCTTGAAGCCTAATACTAGAATTGATTGTCTGGGCCCACTGAAGTTGATTCTTGGGGCCACCAGTGGAGTTTATTCTTTGGGCCCACCAGTGGAGTTTATTCTTGTGGCCACCAGTGGAGATGATTCTTGGGGCCACCAGTGTAGCTGATTCTTGTGGCCACCAGTGGAGCTGATTCTTGGGGCCCACCAGTGGAGATGATTCTTGGGGCCCACCAGTGGAGATGATTCTTGGGGCCCACCAGTGGAGTTGATTCTTGGGGCCACCAGTGGAGATGATTCTTGGGCCCACCAGTGGAGATGATTCTTGGGGCCACCAGTGGAGTTGATTCTTGGGACCCACCAGAGGAGGTTATTCTTGGGGCCACCAGAGGACTTGATTCTTGGGGCCACCAGTGGAGCTGATTCTTGGGGCACATCAGTGGAGCTGATTATTGGGGCCACCAGCGGAGTTGATTCTGGGGACCCCCAGTGGAGTTGATTCTTTGGGGCCCACCAGTGGAGTTGATTCTTGGGACCCACCAGTGGAGTTCATTTCTGGGGCCCACAAGTGAACTTGATTCTTGAAGCCTACCAGTAGAGTGCTTGGGGTCCACCAGCAGAGTTGATTGTCTGAGCCCACCAGTGGAGTTGATTCTTGGAGCCCACCAGTGAAGTTGATTCTTGGGGCCACCAGTGGAATTAGTTCTTGGAGCCACCAGTAGAGTTGATTCTTGGGCCCCCCATTGGAGATGATTCTTGGGGCCACCAGTGGGTGATTCTTGCTGCCCACCATTGGAGATGATTGTTGGGGCCCACTAGTGGAGTTGATTCTTGGAGCCACCAGTGGAGTTGATTATTGGGGCACCACAAGTGTAGTTATTCCTTGGGGCCACCAGTGGTGTTCTTACTTGGGGCCACCAGAGGAGTTGATTCATGGGGCCCACCAGTGAAGTTGGTTCTTGGAGCCACCAGTGGAGTTGATTCTTGGGCCCACCATTGGAGATGATTCTTGGGGCCCACCAGTGAAGTTGGTTCTTGGGGCCACCAGTGGAGCTGATTCCTTGGCCCACCATTGGAGATGATTCTTAGGGCCACCAGTGGAGTTGGTTCTTGGGGCCACCATTGGAGATGATTCTTGGGGCCACCAGTAGAGTTGATTCTTGGGGCCACCAGTGGAGATGATTCTTGGGGCCACCAGTGGAGTTGATTCTTGGGGGCCACCAGTGGAGTTGATTCTTGGGGCCACCAGTGGAGCTGATTCCTTGGCCCACCATTGGAGATGATTCTTGGGGCCACCAGTGGAGTTGATTCTTGGGCCCACCATTGGAGATGATTCTTGGGGCCACCAGTGGAGTTGATTCTTGGGGCCCACCAGTGGAGATGATTCTTGGGGCCACCAGTGGAGTTGATTCTTGGGGCCCACCAGTGGAGTTGATTCTTGGGGCCCATCCTGCAGCTACTGTACCTGATTCCTTACTACACATGACTCTTGCACTTTCTTTTTCTGACCATACCCCTGGGCCCAGCGGGAAGTTCCCCTGTGGGACAGTCCGAGCCTGGAGTCCCACCACTTGTGCATCACACCCCTACTTTAGTAGTGGGCCGAAGGAGCTCCCTCCACCAGTGTTTTTTTAAGGTGACTCTATCTCTTAGGGTATGCGCGTACATCAGGTTTTTCCTATCCGATTTCTGCAGAGGATTTCATCATTACAGAGGTGATATTCGCCTCTGATTTGGATGCGAGTTATTCCTATTTCAGTGGGGCTCACCCTCATCACCCCTGCCGGATGAGAATCCCAGAAACATCCGCTACAAAATATGGACACATCCATTGTGCAGAACGCTGTATATCACCTTGAATTCCTAGTTAAAATCTGTTATGTGTGAACATATCCGTACTATGCGATAGTATAAGATGGTGTTTTGACAGATTTGGGCAGCATGGTAGCTTAGTGGTTAGCACAGTGCTGCACAGTGACTCAGTGGTTAGCACAGCTCAGTGGTTAGCACAGCACGTTAGCTCATTGGTTAGTACA
The DNA here is from genome assembly GCA_025379985.1 of Phyllomedusa bahiana. Taxonomy (NCBI): domain Eukaryota; kingdom Metazoa; phylum Chordata; class Amphibia; order Anura; family Hylidae; genus Phyllomedusa; species Phyllomedusa bahiana. The sequence goes on along the minus strand of JAODAL010008393.1, from coordinate 28,990 downwards.
GTGCAGCATGGTGGCTCAGTGGTTAGCACAGTGTATAATGGTGGCTCAGTGGTTAACGCAGTGCAGCACTTTAGCTCAGTGGTTAGCGCAGTGCAGCATGGTGGCTCAGTGGTTAGCACAGTGTATAATGGTGGCTCAGTGGTTAGTGCAGTGCAGCATGGTGGCTCAATGGTTAGCACAGTGTATAATGGTGGCTCAGTGGTTGTGGGGCAGCAGTGCCAATGCACAGTTTAAAAGGCTCAGGGTTACGCAGTGCAGCATGTTGTAGCGCAGTGCAGCATGGTGGCTCAATGGTTAGCACAGTGTATAATGGTGTCTAAGTGGTTAGCGCAGTGCAGCACTTTAGCTCAGTGGTTAGCGCAGTGCAGCATGGTGGCTCAATGGTTAGCACAGTACAGCATGGTGACTTAGTGGTTAGCACAGTAGCATGGTTGCTCAGTGGTTAGGACAGTATAGCACAGTAGCTCAGCGGTAAGCACAGTGCAGAACAGTGACTTAGGGGTTAACATGGTGCAACACAGTGGCTCAGCACATTAGCTCAGAGGACAGCACAGTGTAGCACGGTGGTTTAGTGGTTAGCACAGTGCAGCACGGTACCTCATTAATTAGCACAGTACAGCACGGTGGCTCAGTGGTTAGCACAGTACAGCACAGGGCTCAATGGTTAGTATAGTGCAGCATTGTGGCTCAAAGGTTAGCACAGTGCAGAAGAGTAGTTCAGTGGTTAGCACAGTACAGCACAATTGCTCAGTGGTTAACACAGTGCAGCTCAGTGGAACAGTGGTTAGCACAGTACAGTGCGGTAGCTCAGTAGTTAGCACAGTACAGCACAGTGCCTCAGGGGGTGACACAGAGCAGCACAATAGCTCTTTGGTTAGCACAGTACAACACAGTGGCTCAGTGGTTAGCACAGTGCAGCACGATTGCTCAGTAGTTAAAAGAGTGCAGCTCAGTGGCTCAGTGGTTAGCACAGTGCACTACAATGGCTCAGTGGATAGCACAGTGCAGCACAAATGCTCAGTGGTTAACACAGTGCAGCTCAGTGGTTAGCACAGTGCAGAACGGTAGCTCAGTGGTTAGCACAGTGCAGCATGGTAGCAGCATGGTGGTTCAGTGGTTAGCATAGTGCAGCATGCGGGCTCAGTGGTTAGCATAGTGCAGCATGCGGGCTCAGTGGTTAGCATAGTGCAGCATGGTGGTTCAGTGGTTAGCACAGCGCAGCACGTCGGCCGAGTGGTTAGCACAGTGCAGCATGGTGGCTCAGTGGTTAGCACAGCGCAGCATGGTGGCTCAGTGGTTAGCACAGTGCAGCATGGTGGTTCAGTGGTTAGCACAGCGCAGCATGGTGGCTCAGTGGTTAGCACAGCGCAGCATGGTGGCCATTAAAAGCGGGGGGGTTTTGTGTTAGCACGGGCAGCAGTGGCTCAGAGTGAGCTGCAGGTAGTTAAGCACAGCGCAGCATGGTGGCTCAGTGGTTAGCATAGCGCACCATGGTGGTTCATTGCTTAGCATAGCGCAGCATGGTGGCTCAGGGGTTAGCATAGTGCAGCATGGTGGTTCAGTGTTTAGCATAGTGCAGCATGGTGGTTCAGTGGTTAGCATAGTGCAGCATGGTGGCTCAGTGGTTAGGTTGCCCAAGTGGCACCCCATGGTGGCTCAGTGGTTAGCACAGCGCAGCATGGTGGCTCAGAGGTTAGCCCCCAAAGTGGGGGGCAGCATGGTGGTTTCAGTGGTTGAGTACATGGTGCGGGGCATGGTGGCTGTGGTCAGTGGTTACATAGTGGAAGCATGGTGGCTCAGTGGTTAGCACAGCGCAGCATGGTGGCTCAGTGGTTAGCACAGCGGAGCATGGTGTTGGGTACACTCAGTGGTGTTAGGAGCACAGCGCAGCATGGTGGTTCAGTGGTTAGCACAGCGCAGCATGGTGGCTCAGTGGTTAGCGCTGCCGCTGTTGTCCTGAAGTTCTGGAGTCCTGGGTTCTGTTCCCACCAAGGATAACATCTGCACGGAGTTTGTATGCTATCCCTGTGTTTGCCTTGGTTTCCCTCACCCTCCAAAAACATACAGATAGGATAATGTGAAATTTAGACTGTGAGCCCCAATGGGGACACGGACTGATATGACTAATGACATTCTCTGTACAGCGCTGTGGAATAGAACGGTGCCATAGAAATGAATAAAATTTGTCCACCGCTTTAACTGAAAAAATTACCTTCTATTTTGGCCAAGGATCGGAGCCTCCCTCTACAGCCTAAAGACCTATAGATGTAGCAGAGCTGAATTTGCAATCTTATGTAAACCCGCAGATAGTTTGTCTCATCGTGGTGACTAATGCCGCGTGACTAACTCAGCTCTGCTGCATCTGTAGGGTGACTATGAAGCCACCACGCTCTAGGGACCAGGTATAGCTTTTGAATGGGTTTCAGAAACACCCTCTTGAAAGAAAAATGACCGCGGGCACCAGTGAAAGGTCTTATCTATTGGTTTCTATGGTGAGGAAGGCGATGAGGTTTTTGTGTGCAAGGTCATTACTGAAGTGAATGGAGGGGGAATCATTGTGTAAAACAGCAACCATCACGCCTTTGTGTTCCACATCTTGGACCCGCACAGCCCTGAAGGTTACAAGGTGACACCAAACACGGGAGGCACCGCGAGCTCCCAAAACAGCTCGTCCCCAATCATCCTCATCAAAGGATCTGCCTCCTATCACCATATGTCTCTGAACGGGTATCAGGGGAGCCGAAACCAGCGAGCGGGGCAGAGGCGATCATAGCGGCGAAATCGGGGCGTAGGGAAGATTGTTGGATTGTACTTGTCTGTAGTGTCCGACCCCGGGGAAATCAAAGGGCTAAGTCAGGGATTTTTTTTTTTTTTTTAATTTCCTTTATGATTTTTGGGTCACAGACCATGGAAACTAGTGAGCGAAACATTGGCGGCGAATCTAGGGGAACATGACATTTTAAAAAAATTTGTCTTTTTTTTTCTTTTTTTTGTTACAGACATTGGACACTAGTGAGCAAAATAATGGCAGCAAATATATTAAAACATAAAAAAGTATAAAAAATGTATTTTAGTCAATACATTTTTTTCTGTTTTTTTTTTTTGTCACAGACCGTAGAAACTAGTGAGCGAAACATTGGCGGCGAATCTAGGGGAACATGAAATTTTAAAAAAATTAGTCTTTTTTTTCTTTTTTTGTTACAGACATTGGAAACTAGTGAGCAAAACAATGGCGGCAAAAATATTAAACTATAAAAAAAAAATCTTTAAAAATTAATTTTAGTCAATACATTTATTTCTGGGGTTTTTTTTGTCAAAGACCATGGAACCTAGTGAGCGAAACATTGTTGGCAAATTCTATGAGAACATGAAATTAAAAAAAAAATAAAAAAAGTCATTTTTTTTTTCTTTTTTTTGTTACAGACATTGGAAACTAATGAGCAAAATAATGGCAGCAAATATATTAAACTATAGAAAAAAAAATTATTTTAGTCAAATTTTTTTCTGTTTTTTTTTTTTTTTTTTTGTCACAGACCGTGGAAACTAGTTATAAAAACAATGGAGGATGAATATATTGAACCTTAAAATAAATAAACATATTTTGTTTTATTCTTTTTCATTTTAGTCAGTGTTTTTTTTTTGCCGTGGACCATGGTAAATGGTGTGTGAAACATTGGCGGCGAATATGTTAAAACATGAAATTCAAAAAAGAAGTTAATTAAATTTTTTTTCTTTATGTTGTTTTGTCACAGACAAATGTGTAACATTCATTTTCTTAAATTTTTTTTATGAAAAAAAATGTAATTGTACAGCTCTGTAGCATCAGACTAGGGAATCAAGGGGTTAAGTCAGAAGGTTTTTAAAAAAATTTTTAGTCACAGACTATGGAACTAGTGAGCAAAAGAATGGCGGCAAATCCAGAATAACATTTAAAAAAAAAATTTTTATTCACAGACTTTTTTCTCTCTGTTTATTTGTCACAGACCGTGGAAACTAGTGAGCAAAACAATGGTGGGTGAATATATTGACCAATAAAATTGAATATATATGAATATAAAATTGAATATATATATATATGTATTTTTTTTCCACTTTAGTCAATGATTTTTTTACTTTCACAACTTTTTGTTGCAGACCATGGAAGCTTGTGAGTGAATATATTAAAACAAAGAATGTACAAAATATCTATTTTTTTATTTTAGTCAATGATTTTTTTTCTCCATGTTTTTTGGGGTCACAGACCAACTGAGCCATTGTGCTACACTGTACTAACCACTGAGCCATCATGCTGTATTGTGCTAACCACTGAGCCACCTTACTGCACTGTACTAACCACTGAGCCACCTTACTGCACTGTGCTAACCACTGAGCCACCGTGCTGCACTGTGCTAACCACTGAGCCACCGTGCTGCACTGTGCTAACCACTGAGCCCCATGCTGCACTGTGCTAACCACTAACCTACCATTCTGCACTGTGCCAACCACTGAGTCACCGTTCTGTACTGTGCTAACCACTGAGCCATTATGCTGCACTATGTAAGCCACTGAGCCACCATGCTACACTGTGCTAACCACTGAGCCACTTTGCTGTACTGTGCTAACCACTGAGCCATCATGCTGTGCCATCCACGGAGCTAACACGCTTTCGCTCACAGTGGAAACAAGTGAGCGAAACAATGGCGTTGAATATATTAAAACAGAAAATTAAAAAAAAATATATATATATATTTTAGTCAATGATTTTTTTTCTCCATGTTTTTTTGGGGGTCACAGGCTAACTGAGCCATTGTGCTGCACTGTACTAACCACTGAGCCATCATGCTGTATTGTGCTAACCACTGAGCCACCTTACTGCACTGTGCTAATCACTGAGCCACCATGCTGCACTGTGCTAACCACTGAGCCACCATGCTGCACTGTGCAAACCACTAATCTACCATTCTGCACTGTGTACCCAACCACCTGAGCACCCACTATTACTTCGTACTGTGCAACCACTGAGCCATTCATGCTAATGGCATATCCACCAGAGCTAACACGCTTTCGCTCACAGTGGAAACAAATGAGCGAAACAATGGCGGTGGATATATTAAAACAGAAAATGTAAAAAAAAAAAGTTATTTTAGTCAATGATATTTTTTCTCCATTTTTTGTCACAGACTGTGGAAACCGGTGGGCGAAACAATGGCGGCGAATATATTAAAACATAAAAGTTTTTTTAAAATGATATTTTAATCATTTTAATTTTTATATTTATGAATGTGTCATGTAGCACAATATATGACTATCATTTTCTTAAAATTGTTATGAAAAATTTAAATATTTGTATTGTACTGATCTGTAGTGTCAGGCCTTGGGGAAATCAGAGGGTTAAGTCAGTATGTATATTTCAGTCACGGACCGTGGAAATTAGTGAGCAAAACAGTGGCGGCGAATATATTGACCCATAAAATTTTTACATTTTTTTTTATAAAAATAGGAAAACTAGTGAGCAAAACAATGGCAGCAAATATATTAAAACATAAAATGATTTTTTTACATTTTAATTTTATATTTCTAAATGTATCATGCAGCGCAATAGGTGACATTCATTTTCTTAAAATCTTTTATGAAAAGAAAATTGTACAGATTTGTTGCGTCAGACTGGGGAAATCAATGGGTTAAATTAGAACGTTTTTTAATAACTTTTTTAGTCACAAACTATGGAAATTAGTGAGCGAAACAATGGAAGTGAGTATCTTAATATGTAACATTTTAGGAAACATATATTTTTGAATTTTTGTCGATATTTTTTCCATCATCTTTTTTTGTCACGTACTATTGAGCGAAACAATGGTGGCAAATATATTAAACCATAAAATGAATAAATAAAAATTGATATTCATATTCGTCAAATTTTTGTGAAAGAAAAGTAAAAATTTGCGTTGTACTCCTCTGTAGTGTCAGAACTTGGATAAATCAAAAGATGATGGCAGTGTTTTGGGGGTTTTTTTATTTAAATTTTTTCAATCACGGACTATTAAAACTAAGGAATGAAACAATGGTGGCAAATGTAATAAACCATATAATTAAAAATATATATATTTTTAAATTTTACTCAATAATTTTTTCTTTCATGTTTTTTGTCTCATGAACCATGGTTTCCATGAGCTCTTATTGGTTGCTATTGGATCCGATTGTTTGAGCTCTGATTTGTCGCTATGAGCTCTGATTGGTTGCTATGAGCTCTGATTGGTTGCTATGGGCTCTGATTGGTTGTTATGAGCTCTGATTGGTTGCTATGGGCTCTGATTGGTTGGTACAGGCTCTGATTGGTTGCTATGGGCTCTGATTGGTTGCTTTGGGCTCTCATTAGTTGCTATGGGCTCTGATTGGTTGCTATGGACCCTGATTGGTTGATATAGGCTCTGATTGGTTGCTATGGGCTCTGATTGGTTGCTTTGAGCTCTGATTGGTTGCTTTGAGCTCTGATTGGTTGTTTTGTGCTCTGATTGGTTGCTTTGAGCTCTGATTGGTTGTTTTGGGCTCTGATTGATTACTATAGGCTCTGATTGGTTGCAATGGGCTCTGATTGGTTGCTATGAGTTCTTATTGGTTGCTAGGGGCTCTGATTGGTTGCTTTGGGCTCTCATTAGTTGCTATGGGCTCTTATTGGTTACTATAGGCTCTGATTGGTTGCTGTGGGCTGTAATTAGTTGCTGTGAGCTCTGATTGGTCGCTATGGGTTCGGATCGGTTGCTGTGACCTATGATTGGTCGCTATGGGCTTTGATTGGTTGCTATGAGCGCTGAATAGTTGCTATGGGAGCTGATTGGTTGCTATGGGCAACAAAGACAGTCTTACAGCTAGACAGTTTTCATACATAATCCCCATTGTGTTAATTTTGGGTTTTAGATTTTTTAGATCCATCATAGAGCGTCCTATGTGATCAGTCTTTTGTTTTGTTTTTTTACAAAATGTATTTAAAATTCAAAAATTTCACTTCAGATATCAAATTTTGAGTAGATTTAGTCACAAATTCAAATGGCGATCATGTTTCCATAGTTGAATTTTTTTTACATCATGAAAGATGTCCTATTCCCTGTAATATTTTTTTGTGTCAGTGAGATTGTGTCGAGCCTACATGTCTGATACAGAGATTATATGACATGATCCATGCGCCTCGTCATGGCCGCCATGGATTGACGCTATTCATTGATGAATACGGCCACAGTACTGGCCTGTAGGGCTCTTATTGGCCACAGTGGCCTCAGCTGTAGCAACACCTTGGCCTTGGTACCAATCAACATCCAAGTAAATTGGGCCTGAGGGAGTCCTGAACTGCATCTGTGAGAAGTTACATAATGGAGGAGAATCTTCAATGGCTGCCATATTTGTTGTCAGCCCAGGTCATCGGTACATGCGGTTTAGGCCCCCATATCCAATCCACTGGCCATATTGGCAGCAGTAGCGGCAGCCAATCAGATTGCAGCTTTCATCCTTCCACACTGAAATCTGATTAGCCGCTGTAAAAATGGCAGTACACAACATGGCGGCTTTCTATGGCTCCGGTTTTTGGCCTCTAGAATAGTCAACTTTTTGCCTTGACCTCTTAAAATTAATGGCATTAGACTATTTAAGGTAATGGATATCCGCCGAGGTACTGCGTCTTGAGGTAAAATGTCACCTCCAAATTGTCCCTGGGATAAGACCACTGAAGCGGGAGCCGTCTACGATGAATAGGTATATGCTAATTTACCCTATTATTATGTAAATTAGCCTCTCAGTCTGGAAATGGCACATTACCCTACTCACAGGCCGCTAGCTTTCCACTGTTGCGAGCGGCTAGGCAGCCATATTGCCCCTGGCCACCAATCAGAATCCTTCGTGCCAGATCCTCCATTGCAGGGGCTAAAGAAAAAATAGCGCAGCATGCAGCACTATTTTTTCCATTAAAGGGGTGTTACCACCATCGACTTTGATGGCATATCCATAGGATATGCCTCAAAGTCTGACTGCTGCAGGTCCCATCTCAGGAACTAAATCTTGTGACTTTCCACAACAGCATTATACTTGATAAACTCTCTGTATATGCTTCTGAAACTATCAAGCATAAATGCCTCTTGGGAGTAAAGCCTTTATTAAAGGGGTGTTCCCACTATAAAATTTGATGGAGCCAGGTTATAGTTATGGTTTATTTTGGTTTTGTGCTTGTATTTTTTTTTTGGGGGGGGGGGCTGGCATTTGTTTGATGTTACCATACATAGAGTCCACTCTACCTCTTAGTTGTTTTAAAGTCCTATTGTGACTGTTCCTTTTTTTTTCCCTAAAGACGGAAAATATTTTGTTAAAAATTTTATAAAATGTTTTTTAAGCTAAACACAAAACATTGTTTCTCTTATCCCCAATTTTCCCTGTTTATATATTTTAAAACTTTTTAAAAAAATTTTTTTGTTTAAAAAAAAAAAAAAATAATAAAATTTAGGGAATATCAAGGGGGATCCGCCATCAAACTGATAAAAACACCAGTACATTTAAAACCCCTCCCAAAATCTCACCATAAACAACTCCATAAACAATAAAAAAATAGGCCCCCATTAAAAAGGGGGACCTGCACTTATATCAGGAATGGGCCCCTGAAAGTTCTGGCTCAAAATTGAGATTTGGTCATGCTTGCACACACTTTTTTTTTTTCCCTGTTCTATGGGGTTTACGGCCGAACACAGGTCCCTCTTACTGGGAACTTCCATAAACAAAATGAAGAAACACAGGCTCCCCGTACTGGGAACTCCCATAGACCAGAATGGAAACACAGCGCCCTCCCCTGTACTGGGAACTCCCTAGAACGAATGGAAACAAGCGCCCCCCCGTAAAGGGAACTCCCAAGAACAGAAGAAAAAACACAGTGCTCCCCTGTACTGGAACTGCCATAGAACAGAATGGAGAACACAGCGCCCCCGGGACTGGGGAACTCACCCATAGAACAGAAGAAGAGAAACATGCTCCCTTACTGGAAAATCCTAGAACAGAATGGAGAACACAGTGCTCCTCTGTACTGGGAAAACCCATAGAACAGAATGCAGAGAACACAGCGCTCCTCTGTACTGGGAAGACCCATAGAACACAGTGGCGAGTTGTGCACAAGCGTGACCAGATCTCCATTTTGAGCCAGTACTTTTGGTGCGGGACCCAGTATTGGGACTTGCACCTATCAGACTTTGACAGCATATTCTATAAATATACCTTAAAATTCTATGGTGGGAACACCAATTTAATAAAGGCATTACTCCTAAGAGACACTTGTGCTTGGTGGTTTCAGGAGCATATACATAGAGTTTATTAAGTGTTATGGTGTTGTGGAAAGTCATAAGACTTGGTTCCAGAGTTGGGACTGCATCTATCAGACTTTGATGACATATTCTATCAATATACAGGAACATCCCTTTAATAAAGATTTTACTCCCATGAGACACTTATACTTGGTAGTTTCAGGATCATATATGGTGTTGTGGAAAGTCATAAGGTTTGCTTCTAGAGATGGGACCTGAACATGTGAGACTTTGATGGCATATTCTATCAATATAGCTTTAAAATCTCAGGTGGAAACACCTATTTAATAAAGGCTTCACTCCCAAGAGGCGCTTGTGCTTGGTGGCTTCAGGAGCATATACAGAGAGTTTATTAAGTGTAATGGTGTTGTGGAGAGTCATAAGACATGATTCCAGAGGTGAGACTGCATCTATCAGGCTTTGATGGCGTATCCTATCAATATACAATCAAACTCTATGGCGGGAACATCCCTTTCACAAAGATTTTACTCCCATGAGACACTTATACTTGGTAGTTACAGGAACATATATGGTTTTCTGGAAAGTCATAAGGCTTGGTTCTAGAGGTGTGACCTGAACCTATTAGACTTTGATGACATATTCTATCAATATATCTGTAAAATCTCAGGTGGGAACACCTATTTAATAAAGACATTACTCCTAAGAGGCACCTGTGCTTGTTGGTGTCAGGGGCATATGCAGAGAGTTCATTAAATTTAATGATGTTATGGAAAGTCATAAGACTTGGTTCCAGAGGTGAGACTGCATCTATCAGACTTTGATTTTATATCCTATCAATATATGAGAACATCCCTTGAATAAAGATTTTCCTCCAATGAGACACTTATGCTTGGTAGTTACAGTAACATATATGGTTTTGAGGAAAGTCATAAGGCTTGATTCTAGAGGTGTGACCTGAACCTATGAGACTTTGATGGCGTATTCTATCAATATACCTTCAAAATCTCAGGTGAGAACACCAATTTAATAAAGGCATTACTCCTAAGAGGCACTTGTGCTTGATGGTTTCAGGAGTATATAAAGAGTGTTTATCAAGTGTAATGGTGTTGTGAAGAGTCACAAGACTTGGTTTCAGAGATGGGACCCACACCTATCAGACTTTGATGCCATATTCTATCCATATACATCAAACTCTATGGTGGGAGAACCCCTTTAATAAAGGTTTTACTCCCAAGAGGCACTTGTGCATGGTGGTTTCAGGAGCATATACAGAGGGTTTATTAAGTGTAATGGTGTTGTGGAAAGTCATGAGACTTGGTTTCAGAGATGGGACCCGCAACCTATCAGACTTTGATACCATATTCTATCAATGTACATCAACCTCTATGGCGGGAGCACCCCTTTAATAAAGGCTTTACTCCCAAGAGGCATTTGTGCTTGGTGGTTTCAGGAGCATATACAGAGGGTTTATTAAGTGTAATGGTGTTGTGGAAAGTCATAAGACTTGGTTCCAGAGGTGGGACTGCCTATATCAGACTGTGATGGCATATCCTATCAATATATAATCGAACTCTATGGTGGGAGTACCCCTTTAATAAAGGCTTTACTCCCAAGAGGCACTGGGGCTGGGTGGTTTAAGGAGCATATAAAGAGAGTTTATTAAGTGTAATGGTGTTGTGGAGAGTCATCAGACTTGGTTCCAGAGGTGAGACTGCATTTATCAGACTTTCATGGCATATTCTATCAATATTCAATCAAGCTCTATGGCGGGAACATCCCTTTAAAAAAGATTTTCCTCCAATGAGACACTTATGCGTGGTAGTTTCAGGAGCATATATGGTGTTGTGGAAAGTCATAAGGCTTTTTGGGTTCTAGAGGTGGGCCCCCTGAACCTATGGACTTTTGATGGAAATATTCTATCAATATACTGTACCTGTAAAATCTCAGGTGGGAACACCTATTTAATAAAGACATTAGTCCTAAGAGGCACAAGTGCTTGTTGGTTTCAGGGGCATATGCAGAGTTCATTAAATGTAATGATGTTTTGGAGAGTCATAAGACTTGGTTCCAGAGGTGGGACTGCATTTATCAAACTTTGATTTCATATCCTATCAATATATGAGAACATCCCTTGAATAAAGATTTTCCTCCAATGAGACATTTATGCTTGGTAGTTCCAGTAACATATATGGTTTTGTGGAAAGTCATAAGGCTTTGATTCTAGAGGTGTGACCTGAACCTATGAGACTTTGATGGCGTATTCTATCAATATACCTTCAAAATCTCAGGTGGAAACACCAATTTAATAAAGGCATTATTCCTAAGAGGCACTTGTGCTTGATGGTTTCAGGAGTATATAAAGAGTGTTTATCAAGTGCAATGGTGTTGTGAAGAGTCACAAGACTTGGTTCCAGAGATGGAACCCACACATATCAGACTTTGATGCCATATTCTATCAATATACATCAAACTCTATGGGGGAGAAACCCTTAAAAAGGGCTTTAACTCCCAAGGGGGCACCTGAGCTGGGTGGTTTAAGGAGCATATAAAGAGAGTTTATTAAGTGTAATGGTGTTGTGGAGAGTCATGAGACTTGGTTCCAGAGGTGAGACTGCATCTATCATACTTTGATGGCATATTCTATCAATATACAATCAAACTCTATGGCGGGAACATCACTTTAATAAAGATTTTCCTCCAATGAGACACTTATGCTTGGTAGTTTCAGGAGCATATATGGTGTTGTGGAAAGTCATAAGGTTTGGTTCTAGAGGTGGGACCTGAACCTATGAGACTTTGATGGCATATCAATATATCTTCAAAATCTCAGGTGGGAACACCTATTTAATAAAGGCAATACCCCTATGAGGCATTTGTGCTTGATGGTTTCAGGAGCATATGCAGAGTTTATCAAGTGTAATGGTGTTGTGGAGAGTCACAAGACTTGGTTCCAGAGATGGGTCCTGCACCTACCAGACTTTGTTGGCATATTCTATCATATACATCAAATTCTGTGGTGGGAGATCCCCTTTAATAAAGGCTTTATTCCCATGAGGCACTTGTGCTTGTTGGTTTCAGGAGCATATATAGAGAGTTTTAAATCATGTGTAATGTTTTTTGGGGAGTCATAAGACATGATTCCAGAGGTGGGACCCACAGCTTTGAGACTTTGATGATATATTCTATCAAAAACCCATAAAAATTCAATCGGGGGAAACCCCTTTTAAAAAAGATGATGGGCACCATAAGGGGAAAACCGGGATGGCCCCCAAATTGTACTCCTTTTGGATCGTTGGGGGCCCCATACATAACAAAAACCCCCGGCGCCCACTTCCCCCAACCCCGGGGTAAAACCGGGCCTGTGCCATTTGAATGATCAATCAAACAAAATCGAAATCTTTTCCCAATTGGTTTCCAATTTATCAACGATTGTCCTAATACCCAGAACAATGGCGCCCAATCCTCCCACCTCTACAGTACAGCCGCCATTCCTGCCCTTAGCCAGCGACTAATTTTAGGTTGCCTTTCTCCATTTTAACAAAGGTTTGGGCACAGTCTATTTTTAAAAGGTTAAATGGCGGCATTATTAAAAATAAATCCGCCCTGTTTTTTTGTGGCGACGCTCCCTTCCAAGAGCAAAGTGGTGAATAATGTGACACTGCAGCGTGTGACCGGGATGAGCGATGGGAAGTGATAAATAAATAAATCACGCACCCGGGTTTTGGGGGGAGCGGGTAAATTTAATTTGCTTCTCTGTTTGGACGCGGTAGCTCCTGACATCTCACTACCGTTTCCCTTTCAATGGGTAATAACCACCTTTTCAATCTGGGGCGCTCCCGGCTGACAAAAGCGTGTCCCACCCTCCCCGCAGTCCTCGCTCCCTTTCTCTCCCAGATGTTCCTTGTGTCACTATGGCAGGCGGTTTGTAATAGGGGCAGAGTAAATATGCAGATCAGGTGCGACGAGGGGCTGCGTAATTGGAGTCATTAGGTTTTGCTTCTGATGACTAAAATGCCTTTTTTTCCCCCTTTTTTTTTAAATTCAGGGGGTTTAAATTCTTTTTTTTGGGCCCCCAAAAAAAAAACCCCCCCCCCAAAAAAAAAAATGCGGGGCCACCCACCGCCATTTGGAAACAGAAATAAAAATTTGGGAAATTTTTGGAATATATAGGGTTTTTTTAGGCTTTCGACTTTCTTTTTAATCTGCTGTAGAATTTCGTCCCTTGATTTGCGTTGACAACTGACAACCCTATAAGGCCCCTATAAGGGGCAAGAAACGAAAGGAGAAAGGGGTTGGGGGCTCCCACTTTTTTTGCCCAAATTTACAAAAAGGATATACTTTCCAAAAAATTGGGCAAACGAAGTCCGAGATGGTCTATGTTTGGCCTACAGATCTTTATGGCCCTGTCACAGGCCCGCCGCGTTTCACGTTATCATGACAGATACCACAAATGGGAAGGTTAACCCCCCATGTTTTTGGGGGTTTGCAAAATACATAATGGGAAATTGGGGAAAATGAAGTCCGAGTTGGCCCAAATTTTTTGGGCCTACAGATCCCAGGCCCCATAAGTCCCCCCAAAAATTTTTTTGGGGGTAAACAAATCACGGAAACAACTAAAAACTACAAACAGGGCAAAAATGGGGAATGTAAATTGGGTACCCCACTTTTTTGTCCCCGAAGAAACAAACAAAATACGTTGATAAATTGGGCAAACATAGTACAAATTTGACTATATTTGGGCCCCTAAAATTTCTCCATTGCCCCGTCACAGTCCCGCCTGGTACCCTTTGGGAAAAATTTTTTTTCCCCTTATCGGGGGACCGAAAATCAAAATGGGGCAAAAATATCCGTAAAATGGGTTAGTCCTTTGCTTTTTTTCTGATGCACAAAGCAAAATACATTGGTAATTGGGGAAAAAAAAGCCCGATTTGGGCCCCTTTTTTTTTGGGCCCAAACAACCCCCCATGGCCCCGTCCAGCCCCAAACCCGGTACCCTTTTGGGGAAAAATTTTTCACGTTATCATGACAGATACCACAAATGGGAATGGGTAACCCACATTTTTTGTGTCCAATGCACAAAGCATTTACATATGGTAATTGGAGCCAACGAAGTCAGAGTTGGCCTATGTTTGGCCTTCAGATCTCCATGGCCCAGTCACATTCCCGGCATAGTATCTGTTGGGGTAAACAATTCATGGTATCATGACGAATACTACAAACAGGGACAAGAAACGAGAGGGAAAAGGGTAGGCCACGCTTTTGTATCTGATGCCAAAGCAAAATAAATATGGTAATTGGGGCAAACGAAGTCCGAGTTGGCCTATGTTTGGCCTACAGATCTCCATGGCCCCATCAAGTCCTCCCAACGGGTATCTGTTGGGGAAAAATTTTTAATGTTATCAGGGAAAAGGTACCCCAAATGTGAAAGGGGTAGCCCACGCTTTGTGCCAAAGTGTTATAATATGGTATTTGGGGCAAAAAAAAACCCGATTTGGGCCTTTTTTTGGGCCCAAACGTTTCCCCTTGCCCCGGGGGACAGTCTCGCCGCGGTATCGGTTGGGATACGTTTTTCACGTTATCATGGCAGATATCACAAATGGGAATGGGTAGTCCATGCTTTTGTGTCTAAATCACAATGCACTTTAAAATAAAAAAAATTTTGGGGAAAGAAGTCCAAGTTGGCCTTTTGTTTCGCCAAAACAGTTTCCCATGGCCCCCATCACAGTCCCCCCATAGTTTTTCTTTTGGGGTAAAAAATTTTCACGGTATAAATGAGGAATACTATAAACAGGGGCAGGAAATGTGATGTGAATGGGTAGCCCACATTTTTGTATCCGACGCACAAAGCATATATGTTGATAAATTGGGCAAACATAGTACAAATTTGACTATACTTGGCTTATAGATCTCCATGGCCCCCCGTCCAGCCCCCGCCACGGTATCCTTGGGGGGGTAAAAAAAATAAATTTTTTTTTTAAAAAAAAAATTCTGTTTTTTTTTTTAAAATTTGGGAAATTTTTTTAAATAAAAAACTGCTTTTTGGGGGGAAAAATATTTTCCCCATCCAAAGGTTTTTAAATTTCAGGGGAGATAAAGCTGAGTTTTTTAAACTCAGTAGAATAAAGGCGTATATGTGTAACATTCCCACAGGGGCCATGCCTTCCAGGGTTTCTGTGGGATTAGGGGGCATTTTCTCTCCTATATTATCAAAAAACGCAGTTCTAAAAAAACT
Organism: Phyllomedusa bahiana; assembly: GCA_025379985.1. Lineage (NCBI taxonomy): Eukaryota > Metazoa > Chordata > Amphibia > Anura > Hylidae > Phyllomedusa > Phyllomedusa bahiana. The sequence goes on along the minus strand of JAODAL010008393.1, from coordinate 13,489 downwards.
AAATTTTGGGACCCGCAGAGGCCCCCAGCCTCTTCTTCACAGCAAAAATGTTACAACTAAACCCAATTTTGGAAAAAGCCCTTTAATCCTTTTGTTCAACAAACCTTTTAATTTACAGAAAAACCCCCTTCAGTCCCAAAGCCCAAAGAAGTCAGACAAAATGTTTCGTTTTTTTGGGATTTGGAATAGATCTGCAAAAAACACAAGAAAAAAGTGTTTTAAGTGTGAGGAGGGGGAAGGGGCAAGCAAAAAAAAATGAAAGGGGAAACTTTGAGCAAAATACTGAAACCCTAGCCAAAGAAAAAGACAAGTCGGGATCTGTTTGTGGGGTCCGTTCTGAGGTTTATTACATTCTTTCCTTATAATGGGCGCGGGCCGTAAGAGAGCCCCAAATTTTGGGGGAATATTTTAATGAAGCTCCTTCGCCTATCGGTAAGGCAGGCATGGGGTGAAAAATTTCCAAACGATGCCAAAAAAAGAGAAAGGGCCTGGTGGCCGAATGAGGAAAACATCATGAAGAAGTGCGGTGATGAAGAATGCCCAAAAGGGAAAACACTTCGGGAAAAAAGGCCGGAGCTTAAAGGTTTGGGTAAACTTTTTTATTAATTCCTTTTTCCCAAAAAGGACTGAATGTCAGTGCGAAAAATTATATTTTTATTATTACGCATGTTACTGTCATTTGGTGCAGTTATATGAAGAAAAAAAAAATCTTCCCTTTTTGGGGGCAAGGGCAGTGTTTTTGTACAATAAGCAGAAATTGAATAAAAAAATAAAAAACAGCATTGACTTTTTTTTTAAAGGGGGAAAATTTCATGGTTTCGGGAAAAAACTATCCCACCTCCAAGATCACCATCATCCTGTTCTACAGTTTCAGAGTTCTCCATCCAGGATAGTGCTTCATTACAGAAAGCAGCATCATCGACACCCCACCACATACCCACCATCCCCCCAAAAGGGAAGAAAAACCTTTACTCCGGAAGCACCATAGATGGGTTTTGGGTGATAAGAATAGCAATTAGAAAAAAGAGTTGATTGATAAAAAAAACCCCCCAATTTTTTTATGCAACGAACTTTTTTTCCCCCGTTGACTGAGAAGCCCTTTTCATTAATATGGTTCGGGTCACTGGGGACCAGGTTTACAGCCCAAACCCAGCAAGCTGATGTTGGGGGGAAAAAAACGCGGACCCAAGTGTAGGACAGAGAAATGGAGCAATTTTGACAATTTTGGAGGGTAAAATTGTTTAAAACCCAAAAATATTTTATGGGTGGAGTAATGTCCCCAATGATCCTATTGTTGTGCTTGTTTAACAACCGAAGAAGGAAAAAACTTCCCTTGGGACAAAACAACTGAATTAAAGTCAGGAAAAGCACACACAGGGAGAATACTTACAATGAAAATGGCAAAAAAGTAGAAAAACGTGGAAAAAAAAATTCAAATTTTCTAGTACGCAGTTGGTCACTGGGCAATGCTGAAAATATCAAGATGAGAAGAGGGTTTTGAAGGCAGGGGGGAATACAAAAACTGCTAATAAAAATATTGGGTTTCAAATGTTTATTTGCTGCAACCTTTTTAGCCAAAACTTTTAATGCCCCGAAAAAAAAGGCTAATGTTTTTTGAAATGGCTAAATACTTCCGTAATTTAAACATTTGGGGCTGCCCGCAGGTTTTGAAAAAAGGGTGGGGGAACCAAGCTAAAAGGGTCCCAAATTTTTAGATGGAACCCTGTGGTGGGCTGTTTTGAGCATAAAATCAAAAAAATAATGGGTTTTTTCTGATGACACTTTGGTGAAGGGAAAATTTGAGAAAAAAATAGATTAGCAAATGTCACGGCCAAAATCCTCAACATTGGGCTTTAAAAAAGGAAAAAAGTTGAACATAAAGCTGAGCTTCCTGAAACCCATTCTCAAGCTTTAAAACCCAAAAAAAGAAAAATTGCTGGGTTTTTTTGCGGAAGCTGTTGAAATTTTTAAAAAGGGAAATGAGTGAACCAAATTAAAAAAAGAACTAAAACATGGACAGAATTAAAAATTTCCAAACAGTAAACAAACGAAAGGGAAAAAGCACGACTCCACTCCCTTTTTTTTGGGAAAAATTGTCAAGATCCAATTCAGGGTCAAAAACCCAAGTGGGTGTGGAGGGGAAATTGCTATGCATGGGGAAACCGCCCAAAAAAACCATCTTTAATTTCCAAAATATAATAAAATTCAGAGCTAAGGGGGAACCATTTAAAAAATATATGTTTGAGAAGATATTTTAAGGAAGGTACACCAGTAAAATGGGGAAGCACTTTAAAGCTTGGTTTAGAGACTGTTTTAAATAAAAGATTTTTTCCCTTTTAAAACAGTACTTCTTCTGCCCGGGGGTTTTAAAAAATTTCTCTTCCTTTGGAAATCATTTTATTTTAAATTGAAAAAATCGGGTTTGGGACCCAAAAAAGCAGGAAGGCTTGTTTTTCTTTTTCCAGATTAAGAAAAAGGAAACCCAAAGGGGGGAAGATGATGAGAAGATGACGACAAAATGAGCTACAGAGGGCAGCGGGGGGAGTAGTATTTAAGTTTTTTATGGGGTCGGCTTGGGGTGACAGTCCCAAAATTTTCTTAAATTTAAAAATATATTTTGTTTAGCCAAATTAGGCCCCCTTCACAAAGGTTATTCCCGGGCGGATTTTTGAGCCGTTATTGAGCTAAAAAATCCCCGTAAATAAGGGGCGGGGGGGGGCCGGGGGCGGTGCGGGGGCCGCTCCGGCCCACTATAAAATGCAATTTTTTTACGGCGCGTCCGTGCCGTAAAAATGTTTCATTTCAGTTTTCCCCCCCGGCGGATTCCCCCGACGGGAGGGGCGACGGATTCCAAATGTTCTCAATGATACAGTGGATTACCGGGAAGAAAAGGGACGGAAATTTGGGGCCGTACTGAAGCGCAAATCCGGCGTGCAGTTTCGGGTGCAATCCCCGCCCAAATAAGCCCTGTGAACGAGGCCTTAGTTTTAAAAAACATGGATATGTTTTTTTTTAGCAAATAACCCTTTTGCTGTAAGATTTTAAATTTTTTTTAAAATTGAATAAATCTTTTTTAAATTGTTTTTTAAGGGCAGGATTTTTTTTCCCCCTTCCTAAATAAAAACAGAACAAATGGGGTCCAAATATGAATGATTAACCCCTTAAAATGGGGAGAAAAAAGTAAAAAAAAAGTGATTTAAAAATCTTCAAAATTTCGCATGTTTAAAAAAAGCAAAAAAGTTTAGGTTTGAAACTTTTATTTAAAACATGATTAAATTTAAGCCCCCTTTCTGACTAGTGATTTTAAAAACGTGATTTTAAAACAGTTAGATTTAAAATTTAAATCCACCTTTTTCCGTTGGGGAAAAATTTTTTCCCCCGTTTTCATACGATACCACAAATTTGGGGGCAGAAAAATCATTGAATGGGTGTCCACGCTTTTGTGTCCAAGCAAAAAAGCGTTTTACATATGGTGGGTTTTGGGGGAAAAAAGAAGGGCCGAGTTTTGGGTATTTTGGGGGCCCACAGATCTTTCCCTGGGCCCGCCCCCCGTTTTCCGTTGGGATAAATTTTTCATGTTATCATGACAGATACCACAAATGTGAATGGGTAGTCCACGCTTTTGTGTCTGATGCACAATGCACATACATATGGTAATTGGGGCAAAGAAAGTTCAAGTTGGCCTATGTTTGGCCTACAGATCTCTATCACCCCGTCACATTCCCGCCATAGTATCTATTGGGGTAAATAATTCACAGTATCTTAACAAATATTACAAACAGGGGCAAGAAATGTGATGTGAATGGGTCGAACACACTTTTGTCTCTGACGCACAAAGCATATACGTTGATAAATGGGGCAAACATAGTCCAAATTTGACTATGCTTGGATTATAGATCTCCACGGCCCTTTCACAGTCCCCTGCAGAATCCATTGGGATACATTTTTCACAGTATCATGACAGATACCACAAATAGAGCCAAGAAACGTGATGTGAATGGGTAGCCCGCGCTATTGTGTCCGGGAGAAAAAAATCAAAATACATCCTGAAAAAGGGGCAAAGGGAAGGGGTCCAAATTGAAATCAGTTTTTGGGCCCACAGGTCCCCTTTTAAAACAGTAATTGGAGCAAACAAAGTCCGAGTTGCACTATATTTGGCTTCTAGATCTTCATAGCCCTATCACAGTCCCATCGCAGTATTTGTTGGGGTAAATTTTTACACGTTATCATGACGAATACTACAAATGGGGGCAAGAAATGTTATGTAAATGGGTAGCCCAAAGCATTTGGGGTTTGAAAATTGGGGGGAAAACATTGGGGACACAAAATTTGGGCTACATTTGGCCCCTAAAGATCTCTATGAACCCCGACACAGTTTTCCCCCCCATTTTTATAGGGTAATTTTTTTTTTTTACGGTATTATGACTACAAACAGGGGCAAGAAACGTTGTGTGAATGGGTAGTCCGCGCCCTTGTGTCGGATGCACAAAGCATTCACATTTGGTAAATAGGGGGAAACCTAGTCCCGAAATTTGGGCCAAAATTCACCCCTTTTTTGGGGCCCCGCCGGAGTAGGGTATCCATAGAGTAACATGATGGATACTACGAACAGGGGCAAGGAGCGTCATGTCAATGGATAGCCCATGCTTCTGTGTCCAAAAACAATTTTACATTCCCGGGAAAATGGGGGAAAGGAAGTCCGAAATTTGGGTAAATTTGGCACCATGGGCCCCTTTGTTCGTAAATGGGGCAAACAAAGTCCGAGTTGCACTATATTTGGCTTCTAGATCTTCATGGTCCTGTCACAAATCCCTCGCAGATCTGTTGGGGGAAAATTTTTTCACGGGGGGGGAAATTCATTGACGAATGTGGCAAGACACTTTATATAAATGGGTAGCCCTAAGAGTATGCGATTGATAAATGAAGCAAACATAGTACACAATTTGGGCTTCAAAATTTTGGGCCCAAGATCTCTGTGGGGCCCATTTCCCCAGTTCCGCCACAGTATTTTGTAGGGTTTTTTTTTAGGGAATTTTACTACAACGGGGGCAAAAACTTTGTGTGGGAAAGGGTGGGCCGCCCCTTTTTTGCCCGGGTGCCCCAAAGCATTCACATTTTTGGAAAATGGGGGAAAAAACCCATCTGAATTGGACCAACAAATTTCCCCCCATAATTATAAGGGCCCGGGCGGAGTAGGGGATCCATACGGGAAAAATTATGGAATTCCCAGAACAGAGGCAAAAAGCTTATTCCCAAAGTGTAGCCCATTCTTCTGTGTCAAAAGCATATACATTCCGTAAAAGGGGCAAAAGAAGTCCGAAGTGGACTAAGTTTGGCCTACAGGTCTCTTTGTTCAGTAAATGGGGAAAATAAATTCCGAATTGGCTTTTCGCTCTTCATGGCCCTGTCACAGTCCCATCTCAGTATCTGTTGGGGTAAATTTTTCACGATATCTTGACGAATACTACAAACAGTGGCAAGGGCCCAAGTCATGTCCCAAAGAAAAGCAGAGGTTCTGTGTCCCAAAGCATATTTTTTCCCCTAAAAAGGGGAAAAAAAGTCCAAAATGGACTTTTTTATAGCCCCCGGACCGTCCCCACCCCGGTTTCTGCTTTGGGGGCCATTCTTCACAGTGTCCCTGGGCAGGGTCATGAAAAAGAAAACAAATCGGGATGTCCCAAAGGGTAAACCCATAAATTCTGTGTCCTAAACGCACCAAACATAAAAAGGGTTTTGGGAAAAAGGGGTGCAAAATTTTAATCCGAATTGGGGGTAAATTTTTTTTTCCCACAGGGGCTCTGTGTTCAGTAAATGGGGCAAACAAAGTCAGAATTGGACTATATTTGGCTTCTAGCTCTTTATTTTCCCCAAACGCAGTAAACTGCTTGGGGGAAAAATTTTTTGCGATATCATGATAATCCTAAAAATTTGGGGGGAAGGGCAAGTTAGGGAAATGGGTAGGCCACACTTTTGTGTAATCCAAATTGGACTAAGTTTGGCCTCTAGGTCTCTTTGCCCCCATCAGAGTCCCGCCGCGGTGTCAGATTTTCACAATATTATGACAGATACCACGAACTGGAGCGAGAAATGTGATGTGAATGAGTAGCCCACGCGTTTCTGTCCGATGCACAAGACATATCAATTCGGTAAATGGGCAAACCGTGAAGGGGCGGGGTACAAAGGGGCGGTCAGGAACTGGTTAAAAAAATTTCCGTCCATTGAAAAAAACACATAACTTGATGTAAATGGGCCTTAGCAAGAAATAGCTAATACCAGAGAACAATGGGCTGCACTTCCCAGCACAGCAAACAGTAAAAAAAAATTGACTTTACATGTGTCGTTGCCATGTTAATTATGAGGGGGATATTGAGGGGGATATAGAGGGACCTAATTCTCATTTGTCATCAATTTAGGTCACTGAATTGGACATGCTGGAAGTTGTTGTTCTCCCACTACTAATCCAGTAGATACTCTGTATTGGCGAGTAGGGAGGGCTGGTGCAGAAAAGCAGATGAAATCGTATGCTTCAAAGTGCGCTGCAACAAGCTGCGGAGCCTCTCGGGGCGTTCTGAATTCCTCGCCATAACTCTCCATTAGACAGGATGCCTCAGAAGAAGAGATCATGGAGAGGGCTGCAGGCGCTCCTGCACAAGGAGCCTCCCATGGCGTTCACAGTCATTAAAAATGGAGGTGGCCTGCGACCGGTGCCCACCGCCCTCAGATGCCATCTTCCGCATATTACCGTCTTTTTGTGCAAAAAAATATATATATATAAATATAAACGTTAAAAAAAAAATTGCAGAAAACCATTATTTACAACACTGCAGTTCAGTTTCCTATCTCAAAAGACGCGACCGACAACAACATTGCGAGCTCAATCTAAAAACTGCCTGATAAGTAGGACGCGTTTGTGAACCCATCGCCTACACTTAGGCAGCCAGTCAGTTCCGTGGTAGTTATTAACACCTCCGAATCGCGCCTGACGGTGTCGCGGGTTGCCTGTGAATTTTTAGGCTGGAGTCACATACAAAATGGAGGACACTGGAGCTGAGGAAAAACAATGGAGCAGTTACCCATAGCAAACAGTGAGATAAAAGCATCAATCTGCTTAGTTGCTATGGGTGACCGTACTTATCTCGGGAACAGGCACCCGAAATTGTCCGCTCAGAACAGAGAGCTGGTCGCACGTGCGCCTGACTCTCTATTCTGTTCTATAGGAGGAGTACAGCCAAACACAGTACTCTGCTGTACTAGGAACTCACATAGAACAGAATGGAGAACACAGCGCTCCCCTGTACTGGGAACTCCCATAGAACAGAATGGTGAACACATCGCATTCCTTGTACTGGGAATTTCCATAGAACAGAATGGAGAACACAGCGCTCCCCTGTACTGGGAAAACTCTCTTAAAAACAGAATGGAGAGAACACGCGCTCCCTTGTACTGGGAATTTCCCATAGAACAGAATGGAGAACACAGCGTTTCCCTGTACTGGGAACTCCCGTAGAACAGAATGGAGAACACAGCGCACCCCTGTACTGGGAATCCAATAGAACAGAAATGGAGAACCCACAGCGCCCCTGTACTGGGAACTCCCATAGAACTGAATGGAGAACACAGCGCTCCCCTGTACTGGGAACTCCCATAGAACAGAACGGAGAACACAGCGCTCCTCTGTACTGGGAGTTCCCATAGAACAGAATGGAAAGACACAGCGCTCCCCTGTATGGGAACTCCCTTTAGAACAGAATGGGAACACAGGCTCCCCTGTACTGGGAACTCCCATAGAACGAATGGAGAACACAGCGCTTCCCTGTACTGGGAAAACCATAGAACGAATGGAGAACACAGCACTCCCCTGTACTGGGAACTCTCATAGCAGAAGGGGAGAACACAGCCCTCCCCTGTACTGGGAACTCCCATAGAACAGAATGGAGAACACAGCGCACCCCTGTACTGGGAACTCCAATAGAACAGAATGGAGAACACAGCGCTCCCCTGTACTGGAAACTCCCATAGAACTGAATGGAGAACACAGCACTCCCCTGTACTGAGAACTCTCATAGACCAGAATGGAGAGAACACAGGGCTCTCCTGTACTGGGAACTCCCATGCAACAAAATGGAGAACACAGCGCTCTCCTGTACTGGGAACGCCCATAGAACAGAATGGAGAGAACACAGGGCTCTCCTGTACTGGGAAACTCTCATAGAGAAAAAGGAGAACACAGCGCTCCCCGTGTGCGGGAACTCCCATAGAGCAGAATGGAGAACCCCAGCGCTCCCCTGTACGGGAAAAACTCTCATAGAACAGAATGGAGAACACAGTCTCCCCTGTACTGGAACTCCATTAGAACAGAATGGAGAACACAGCGCTCCCTGTACCTGGGAACTCTCATAGAACAGAATGGAGAACACACAGTGCTCCCCTGTACTGGAACTCCCATAGAACAGAATGGAGAACACAGCACTCCCTGTATGCGAACCCCATAGAACAGAATGGAGAACACAGCGCTCCCCTGTACTGGGAACTCTTAGTTCTTTGCTATTGGGCCCCCTCTCCACTATTGCATAGATATCATTGGTATACAGGCATAGTGGTGGGTAGGTTGGCAGCTGGACTCAGCTATATAGTGGCGACAGTGGGCATGTGAGTTTTGCATGCGTTGACACCTTTACCCCTCCAAAATCCCTGCACACTTGGCTCTTTGTTTTTAGGCCCCCTCCCTTCTATTGCATAGACGCCATTGGTGTACAGGCACGGTAGTAGGGGAGGGCGGCGGGGGGCCTATGTGTCTTGCATACGTTGACTCCCCTATCTCTCCCCAAAAATTGCTGCATATGCTTGTAAGAGCGGAAGAATCTAAAAAAATTTTAATAAAATAATGTTATTAATTTAGAAATTCTTAATCTAAAATTTATAAATTTATTCAATTCAGTTTTTTTTTTTATGTTTTACCGTTTGGTATCAATATTACGAAATTCTGTTTGCAAAAATATGTTTAATTTTTTTTAAATTATGCAGTAAAATATTATTTCGGAATAGAAATGAGTAAAAAAAAAAGATAAGGAAAATAGACAAAGGCGGACGTGGGACCCGGGTGCAGCCCCCGTATATTATAGCGAGAGCGGGGGCCAGAGGTTAAATTGTCCAAAGCGAATGCTAATTCTTATTCTGGTCACGACTTGGGTCAATCACCTCTTTGCTGTGTGGAATGATACTTGAACCGGCAGGGGAGGGGTCCCCAGCTGTCCCTTTCTTTAGAGGTGACAGGGTCTGTTACTTTTTGGCAGGCGGCCAGTGCCTCCCCTTAACGTCAGTAGCCGGTGTGACATGGGTTTCAAAATCTGTCTGGAGGTCACCGAAATCAATGGCAAGGCCAGAAACGGGCCAGCTTAAAGGGACGGGCCAGCTTAAAGGGACGGCGCAGCTTATTCTGTTGGTGTAGTTGGCTTTGCAGCGGGCCTACACTGGCATGACGCTGCTAACACGCCAGCCGCTGGCATATCCCACCCCCCGTAGAGAACAGTTAAGAAAAACCTTCCTGTTTTTGGGATAAATACAGTTGAGTCACATTATTATTTGACTTTCACATTATTTTGGCTTTAGTAGCTCACGAAGGAAGTCCCATGTGGTGCGCTGGCTTGGTGTGTATATAAGATGTGCCATAGGCTGTCTGCACGTGTCTCTCCCTGTAGTCATGGGTTAAATGGGTGATTCATGAGAGTTGGGAGACTTATCAGCTTTCAGGACAGCAGGGTGGAGGTATTTCTGAAACTACACAGTTTTTGACGTATTGGCGGCTTCATTGCACCTCTGCTAATGCTACTGTGTATGGGGCCCCGGACCAGATGGATATCACTGCCCTTGCAACCCTACTATTAGGGGGCCCCCCGGAGCAAAAGGATGTCACTGCACCTTTGCAAAACCCTACTGTATATGGGGCCCCAAAGCAAGGGGAGTCACTGCATTTGTAACCCTACTGTATATGGGGCCCCAAAGCGACGGAGTCACTGCACCTCTGCGAACCCTACGGGGTATGGGGCCCCGGACGGGGGATGTCACCGCACCTCTCTAAACCCTACTGTGTAGGGGGCCCCCGGAGCAAAACGGATGTCCGCACCTGCTAATCTCCCTGTGTATGGGGCCCCCGGAGCGAGGGATGCACTGCACCTTGAAACCCCTACTGTGTAGGGAGTCCGGGCAGACAGATGTACTGCCCCTTTGCTAACCCTATGTGTTTTGGGCCGGGAGCAGGGATGTCACGCCCCTCTGCAATGTACGTGTTGGGGCCCAGAGCAAAAGGATGTCACTGAACCCTCAACCCACTGTGTATGGCCCCGGGCAGGCGGATTACAAACATCTTGAAACCACTGTTTTGGGGCCCCTGGAGAAGATGGATATCAGCACCTCTGCAAACCCCTTTATGTGATGGGGCCCTAGAGCAGTGGATATCACTGCACCTTCTAATCCTACTGTTTTTAGGGGACCGGAGCAAATGGATATTACTGCACCCTGCAACCAATGTGTTGGGCCCCGGGGAGCAGGGGATTTAACTGCCCTCTGCAAAACCCTGCTCGTATGGGGCCGGGGCGCAGTTGTCACGCACCTCGCTAACCTATGTGTAGGGGGGCCAAAGGAGCAACGGAGTCAGAAAATCTGTCCCCTTGCTGGTTTGGGGTTTCCCGGGGAGAGAGGGATTTCATTGCACCTCTGCTAACCCCTTGATAGGGGGCCCTGGAGAAAGGGAGTACTGCACCTCTGCTAACCCTACTTGTAGGGGGCCCCCCCGGAGCAGGGGGATTCACTGCACCTCTACTAACCCTATTTTGTAGGGGGCCCCGGAGCGAGGTGTCACTGAACCCTCCACCCTATGTTTTTGGGCCCCGGGCAGACAGATTCACGCACCTCTGCAAACCCTTTTACTTTTTAGGGGGGCCCGGAGCAGACAGAGTCACTGCACTGGAGTATCGGAAATTTGGGACCTTTGAAAATTTGGGGCAAAGGGTTGTCTTCCCCAATGAATCTATTTTGCTTTATAAATTGATTGACGTTACCCCTTTGGTGAGAAACATCAGAGATAAAAACACACTGCAACATTGCTGGGGAAGAACACAAGCTGCTGGTGGCAGTGTTATGGTCTAAGCAGCTGCGGGCCCCTGGATTGGTGTTGGCTCTATGACCTCCCAGCTGTGGGGGGCCCCCCGGGTGGTGGTGTTGCTCTATGGACCCTCCCCCAGCTGTGGGGGGCCCCCGGATGGTGGGTTTGGGTCTATGGCCCCCTCCCCGCATTGGGGTCCCCTGGTGGTGGTGTTTGGGTCTTGGACCCCCAGAGTGTGGGACCCCCGGAGGGGGGGTTAGCTCTTTGGACCCCCCAGCGGTTTTTGGCCCCCCGGATGGTGGTTTGGCTTATGGGCCCTCAGCGGTGGGAGCCCCCCGGATGGTGGTGTTGGCCTATGGCTCCCCCCCGCACTGTTGGGGGCCCCGGATGGTGGTGGCTCTATGGATCCTCCACAGCTGTGGGGCCCCTGGATGGTGGTGTTGGCTTTGGATCCTCCAGCAGCTGTGGGGCCCCTGGGTGGTTTGGCTCTATGGACCCCGCGCTGTGGGGCCCTTTATGGGGGTTGGATTATGGGTCCCCCAGCAGCGTGGTGCCCTGGATGGTGGTGTTGGCTCTATGGCCCCTCCGCCTTGTGCCCCCCTGGATGTGGGGTTGGGTCTATGGCCCCTCCAGCATGTGAAGCCCCTGGATGGGGGTGTTGGGTCTATGGCTCCTCCAAACCCTGTGAAGCCCCGGGGTGGCGGTGTTGGCTTATGGGGCCCTCCAAGCTGTGGGGCCCCCGGTGGTGGTGTTGGCTCTATGACCCCTCCAGCAGCTTGGGGGCCTCTGGACGTGGTGTTGGCCCTTATGGCTTCCAGCAGTGTGGGGCCCCTGAAAGGAAAGTTGGGTCTATGGCTCCTTCAGCGTGGGGGCCAGTTTTGGGGGGTGGTGTTGGCTCTATGGCTCCTTCGCAGCTGTGGGGGCCGTGGATGGTGGGGGTTGGCTTAGGCCCCCCAGCAGCTGTGGGGCCCCTGGTGGTGGTTTGGTTATGGCTCCTTTGCATGTGGGGCCCCCCGGTGGGGGTTTTGGCTCTTTGGTCCCCTTTAGCAGCTGTGGGAGCCCCGGTTGGTGGTTTGGCTCTTGACCTCCAGCAGCTGGGGGCCCCCCGGTGGTGGTGTTGGCTCTTGGGCACCTCCAGCACTGTGGGGCCCCTATATGGGTTGGCTCATTTGGGCCTCCGAGCTGTGGGGCCCCAGGATGGGGGTGTTGACTCTATGGACCTTTCCGCGCTGTGGGGGCCCCTGGGTGGTGGTGTTGACTCTTGGACCCTCAGCGCTGTGGGGCCCCCCGGATGGGGGTGTTGGCTCATGAACCCCCAGCGTGTGGGCCCCTGGATGGGGGGTGTTGGCTCTATGACTCCTCAGAGCTGTGGGGGCCCCCGGGTGGTGGTGTTGCCTATGGGCCCTCCAGAGCTGTGGGGCCCCCCGGGTGGGGTGTTGATCATGGGGCCCCCCCAGCATGTGGGGCCTCTGGATAGTGGTGTTGGCTCTATGGGGCCCTCCCACTGTGGGGTGCAGTCCAGATACCCGGAAAAAACCCAACAGGGCCGTATTTGCCTCACTATTGTTGTGGTATAATAATGTGATTTCGGTATTAGACATTAAGTAAGGCCTAAGGGGTTTTACTGCAGGTAAAAAAGAAATCCAAAATTTGGGGAAGAACAGGAATGGCGCCTTAAGCCCGGTGCTGTATGTTGTAAGTAGGTGATGTATGTGATATTTTGTAATTTTTTGCCCCGCCTAGCCGGTGAAGGCACATGTGGCGGTACAATTTTCCCAAAGGGGGACGTTGCCGTGGTTTCCCCCTGGTTCCTTAACACGTAGTGATCTTTACTTCCCCGACTGGTTTTTTTACACCCCTTTCCCGTAAGATGGGTAAAAGGTGTTTCTGGAAAAGAACAAGAGCGCGCTGATTTCCCGCGCAGATTTCCGATAAAGTTACAGGGCGATGCTTGCACGCCCGATAGGAAAACTCTGCAATAACGTAGCTCTGCGTCCGCCGCACAACGTGTTCAAGCCCCGGCGCCCAAAACCCTCCAGGGCATCAGCGACGTCGCTGACATTACACCCCAGGAAAAAGGCGGAACGTTGGGGAAAGAGTCAATGCAGACAGGATTTTCTATCAGGGGCCCCAAAAAACGTACAGGATTGATCGTATGGAAAAATGCAGTTTGGATAGGTGACAGGCGTGTTACCAAAACTTTGGGCAAGCATTGTCAAAACTTCCAAAAATTTAAAAAAAAAAATTACTGAATTTAAAAAAAAAAAAAATTTAAAAATTTTTTTTATGTTAAGAACCAAAAAAAGGAATTTTTTTCAAAAATTTTCCAAAATGTTAAAACATTATTGAATTTTAAAAACTTTAAAAAAAAAAAAACGTTTACATTTT